>CM033398.1:18066182-18349796 GCA_019426215.1 Buddleja alternifolia
CTAGAGAGTCGCGCTATGTGAAGAAAAGGAATATTTCCTTAAGCTAAGGGTATTTTGGTAAAATCACATTTGATGTGAATTGACTGACAAAATAGATGGCATAATTTAATTAAAGATATTTAATTAGATTAAATAAATTAATTAAATCATATTAATTTAAGTTAAATTAATTGGAAATTAATTTATAAGTTGAATTATATTAATTGGATTAATGTAATTAATTAATGACCAATTTGATTGGATTTGGATTTAATTAATTACACATGGGCTAAATCAAAACAAAGCCCGAAGCCCATCTACAAAGGCCATTTTGGCCGCCCCTCTTATGTGTAACCTAGGGGAGTCTTTTACATGGTATAAGTAATCAGTCAGGACTTCACACAAGAACACAAGTCATTGTTTTAGAATCTGACATTGAGCCAAAATAAACCTAGAGCATTAGGAAAGAAAAATCCCTCCCTCTCCATCCAACTGGCCGCCTGCAATTGTTGCAGAGGAGAAGATCGAGCTTTTCTCAGAGAATTTTTCTTCCGCGTGATTATCTAGAGGCAGGAGTCCTGGGCTGCTGCTGACAATTTGAGATTCAATAGACGAAAAGGTAATTCGATTACTCTTGTCAATTCTCATCATTGATCTATATGCTTAATATCATGAATATCCACGGATTGGATTCTTGGGTGTGATTCGGATTAAAAATTTTATCCACTAGATTGAATAACAATAGTGGTATCAGAGCCAAAATTCGAGAATTTCATGATATTCGTTGTATGTTTATGTGTTTTAATTGTTATAATGTCATAAACATGATTTTACGTATTGTATATATATTGGGGTAATTTATGTTATGCATGCTTATCGGTAAAATTGATTTTTAATGTATTGAATTGGATTTACTGGGTAAAACGAAAAATTGAATTGGATTCGTGATTTTTAGAAAAATTGAATTTTTGGAAAAATCGCGCTGCCCGGAGCGGCGCTACTGTAACAGCAGCGCCAACGCTGCTGCATTGGGGGGGGGGGCCGGCGGCTGTTTGGTGTTGGGCTTTAGCCCAACACATTAGGGACCCATGGTGACAACGTTGGGCTTGCCCCAACGCATAAGTAAGGCCCAGCGCTGAAGGGAGTGTATGGCCCAGCGCATGATAAATGACGTTAGACTTGGCCCAGCATAGGTTATACTTTTCCTGGGCTTGGCCCAGCGCAATTAATTAATAAAGTTGGGCCAAGCCCAGCTGTTGTTTAATTAATTGGTTTTTGAATTGGGCCTAACATAATTAATTATAGGGCTTGGCCCAAATGATTTAAATTAGATTAACCAATTATCAATTAATTAATTATGTGGGTTCAATCCAAATTGAAAAACTTAACCTAAATATTTATCAAGTAAACAACCCTCATTAAATTTCGTTTCAACTTCTAAATTGGATTTAATGAATAAATTTTAATTAGATATAAGTTTATTCAATAACCCTAAATTGGATTTAGGAAATCTAAATTAGATTTAATTTTACTCTAAATTGGATTTAGTTATTTTATTTAAATTGGATTTAAACATGAAAAATTTCAAATGAACTTAGAATTGTTCAAAGTCTTAAATTGGATTTAAAACTCCTTTTCAAAGTTGGTATACATTAAATTGGATTTGTTGAATTATATTTAAATATCGTTTTTCTTTTACATGATATTGCTATATGTTTAGATTAAATTACCCATTAGACGTTATTTGATGATAGTCAATCTTTAATTAGATTAAAATATTCAAACTAAATTGGATTTATTTTGATGATATTAAATTGGATTTAATTGAAGAATAAATTGGATTTAATCAAGGGATTGAATTGGATTCAATCATAGATTAAATTGAATTTAATCTTAGACTAAATTAGATTTAATCACACATTAAATTAGATGTAAAGGATAAATTCACATATGTGTTTAAATTGTTTATGTGCTCCGTATATATGTGATGGTGACACCGTGTATAGACTTAGGGTTTTAGTTTTGCTGTCTTACCTGGGTTGTATTGGGCCGGTTTTGAGCCCCGCAGTTTGTATCTTCAATTCATAGAATTTTATATAGGTTAATTCTATGTAATTGTTTTAGAGATAGGCCCAAATGGCCGTTCATGGTGGCACATGAAGTCTTGGAGAATCAAGAAGATTAGATCTTTGTATAGGGCTCAATCCTTGTAATAGATAGGACCCCTCCCCGATCACTCATTGGCTCGAGTTGATCTAGATAGTCCATACATGTGTGTGTTGTTAGAATTGCTAGTCTTATTCTTATGCATTTCCAATTATTGCGGGATAAAGAAATTAATGTGCAAAGTGAGACCAACTTAATAACATTATCGAATGTTATAATTCTCCCAAATTAAAATACTGAGTAAGTAAAGGGGCATTGGATGTCTTAGCTCTCCATCAAACTTTAGAAGGTGGGTTCATTTCTAGTGCATGGCATCTTCCCAGAATAAGGGGGTCATGCATCAGGACATGGTACTCTATCTTCTCTAGTGCATTTGATGCCTTCATGTCTAAACAAATTTCGCCCCATATATCGTTCAAGGTTGCAAGGCGGGATTAAATTGTTAGACTGATAGGAGTTGATGGAATAAATGACTCAGATGGATCACCATCTATATATCGAAAAAGTTTGAGGTTCAGTGATCCATGAGCTAAAGGGGATTGAATCATCGGTTGGACTGATTGATGTTGACATCACCTCAATGATCTAACGAGCCATATATCGTTCAAGGTTGCAACTTGTTTAGATCGTTGGGGAAATCAATCAGTCACTATGAAACCAATCCAACGAGATTTTCGATTATTGCAGTGGGAGTGCAATATTTCGAGAAAAATAGTGGGAGTCAAGTAAATATTGAAATCCTTGATTTTACTTGAAAGTATATAACAACACATCTAATCGAAAATCTTGGTTATTTTTCTACAGATTATTTCCATCACAATGACTAACCATTTAACAATACTACTTGAGAAAAATGTCCTCAATGGACCAAATTACGTTGACTGGATCAAAGCGCTGAGGGCACAACTCAAGAAAAAATCGCTTGAGCATATTTTAGAGCAAGATGGTCCATCTTTGCCTTGGGTCAGCGAAGGAAAATCTGCTCTGAAAATATACAAGAGATGGATCTCTGATGCCCAGAAGGTCACTGACTTCATGTTGCATTCCATGAGCAACGAACTGAGACATTTACATTTTGATATGGAAAGTCCAAGGTCAATGATGCTTCATTTGGAGGATATGTTTAGGGGAACATGGAAGGTCAACTCGATATTATATATCGAAAGAACTTTTCCAAACTAGAATGAGAGAAAATGATGAAGATGCCAGTCAGGTTATGAATATGATATCCATGATAGGAAGACTCAAGTCTCTAGGAAGCTACATGGATTTTCGTCTGGAAGTTGATCTCATTCTTCAATTTCTCCCTAAATCCTTCTCTACCTATGTTTCTAACTTTGAGATAGATGATTTAGGAGGATTGTTAGGAATTTCATGTTAGAAGTTTTGATGATGACAATTAAGTTTTTGTTAGACCCCAAAAAAGTTGTAAGTTTATTTTTTTTGTAGAAAACTTGTATAGGCTTTGAAGCGTTAGACTTATAATAGATTTATTAGGCTTTGTTATCTTACTTTAGAGTGTTAGGCAAAATAGTCTTAGGCTGAGCGTCTGATGATTTCTGAGTGAGTTTATCAGTGGTAAAGTTCGAAGACTCAAGCGCCTGATCTCAGAAGATAGATACAGTCTCCAAGCGTCCACTTTGGCCAGCTATATCAAGCGTTACCTTATGGGACAGAAGTGATCTCACCTGAATTTACTTCTAAGTCCAGAAGGAGTTTAATGCAAATATTCTCAAAGCATTAAATACCAACGGGTATTAATTTCAAATGCATTAAATGTTGATAAGAGCATTTAATATGATAAGCAATGTCAGACGTACGGAGAAGCCACCCTATTGGACTGTCAACTATCTCAGACTGCAGCACCAACTTTCGTGCAGCAGATTTTCAGGAAAAAGGACAAAAGCTGTTCACTCGCGAAAGTGAGAGACACGCGCCAGTGCATGTGTCAAACGGACACTTTCTCCAAGAATACATATAAATAGGACTTCAACAACAAACAAAACCAGACGCAACAATTTTATCAAAGCCAAATTGCTGTTGCATTAAAAATCTCATTCCTTAAATTCTCAGAAAAGCCCGAAACTTCAAGAAACATCCAAATTGCTTTTCTTATATTCCTGAGACAGTCAACAAATATCTCAAACATTCTTTTTGCAGAAACCAGATTCCTACTGAGATATTACCAAGTTGTTTGAACTTCATCAAAATCAAACAAACCTTTTAGAAAATCCCATCCAAGCCTCGCGATCTGTGTGAAGTCGAAGTTGGATACTTGCATCATTTCTGGGTGAAAGAAGCAAGAGGGTTGAAGTGATTTGAAGCAGAAATCTGTGTGATCAAGGAGCTCAAGTCATCGACATCCATCTCTCCCTAATTTGTAGAAGATTCTGTGTGATTCTTTGAGAATCATCTTAGTGGATTGCCTCCAAGTGCAAAGGAGAAGAAGGACGTAGTTGGGATTACACCACCCAACGAACCTTACAAATATTGTGTTATTTACTTTTCAGTCATTTCATTCATCTATCATATCACTGCATAAGTAAAACACAATCAAAAGCTAAGCACCTAAGAAACATCTTGTGACGCTAAAACTTTCAAAGAGAAGACTCCAAAATCATTCCGCTGTGCTAACCCTGATTAAAAGAACTGAACGCTTAACCTACAAGGTCAAAGTATTCAATTCCTGAAGTCTAAGTTAACTTTATAAAACAGTCTTCATTAGACGCTTCACAAAGTCTCAAATATCTTGTGTGAACGCTAAGGTGAAGCGTCACACTCTTCAAGCGCCTATCATTTCAAGCGTCCAAATACGTTTAATACGAAATCAATTTTAAGTCGAAAAAGACTTAAAGGGTCTATTCAACCCCCCCCTTCTAGACCCTTTCGTATGCCACTTGGGACCAACAAGGATTCTTAGTAGATCTTATAGATAGGCTTGTATACATGCAATTCCAACTGAGAAAGGAATGGGATGATGATGTTGCACCTCCAACTGGGTATTTGGAGTAAAGATTGCTTCTGAAAACTATGAGCAAATAACCAAATGCTCAAGAGTTCAAAAGACTTATATCCATTGCAGAGAAGTTGATGAATGGAAGCATGACTGCCCTAAGCCATCAGCTGAAAGGAAATCAGGTATAAAAATTTATGTTTTTGAAATGAATTGTTCTATGATGATTTTTTCTACTTCTTGGATTCTAGATTCTGGAGCTAGTGCTCATGTTTGTGTTTTGAACCAGGATCTAGAAGAAAGTAGAAAGCTGGATGAGAACGAGTGATGATCAATGTAGGAAGCAGACACAATGTGGCTGCGACTCACATTGGAATTACTTCTGTTGCATTAATTTTCGAATCACCACAGCGTATTGGATACCAAGGCGATTGGCAAAGAGTGCAAGTGGGAGATTATTGGGTTAGTGCCCTCGATGCCAAGGAGGACTTAGAGAATAGGCACTAGTTTATGTTGTACAACCTAATATTAATATAAAGGCATTGGTAAGTTGTTCATATAATTCTTAATGGCATCTATAAGTCTTCAGTGAATAACTAGTTCATGTTTGTCAAGGCAAACATTCACACTCCTTATAGTAGTTAAGGAGATGGGAACTGGGAGGATTTGATACTTGCTCACTTAAACGGTTCGCAAGTTGGAGAATCTCAATTGGTCATTGAGATTCGCGTGGACCTGTATGACACATGCTCTGATAAGGAGTGCTAGTTGAACACTATGGGGTAGTGGGAGTTTTTGTCATGGATACATTGATTGGATTGGATTAGTGTATTCGAACACGGCTCGTAGTAATCTGATCACATCATTTTTTACTAAGTGATTATCAATGATCGGATTACTGATTATGATAGTATGCGTGAGCCTTTGACCTAAGTAATCAAGTTGAAGATGTGCTTGTGACATCAAGTCTGTCATTAGAGTAGTTAGATCTAATTCACCCATTGGTGGAATCAACCTCGAAGTGCTGCTTGATGGGCAAGTAGCAGTTTTAACTGGTTAGCAAAATAGAATTCAGTGTCTCAAAAGTAAACGAGAAGTATCCTATGCAATCATAGGTAAATGAGATTAAAGTCTCTGGCCAGAGCTCATGAACTAACCCGTGTTAAACACTGAGGGTAGTTCGGTAATCTCATTTACTATGATACTTGAGCATAGCATCGAGTATTGTGGGTTAGACATATTCCATGACTCTCACTCGATAGGGATACGTCAGTGAAGGGCTTGTACTCATACAATATTCATAATCTAGAGGTTCGTAATGACATAGTCATTTCTTACTCGGTTGGGCTACGATGTGGGGCCACCATGCTGGCTAGGTGTCATCCAGATCCTTTGGCATCCTCCCATTGCCAATAGAGATAAACCTAGAGAGTTGCGCTATAGGAATAGATAGGGAAATCGATAGTTGTATTTGGAGGACGTTTTGGTAATTTGTCCTTTGGAAGGACGAATTAATTTAATTAGTTATTTAATTGGATTAAACACGGTATTAAATTAATTATGTTGACTAGGTCAACTATGATGTTAATTAATTATTTAGTTAATTAATTAATTAGAATATTAATTTAATCTATATATTTAATTGGATTAAATATTAAAGGGTTAAATTAATTGGGCTAAGCTGACTAAGTCAACATAGCCCAATAGAAGTCCAATTGGGCCTTATGGGGCGTGTGTTTGGTCGGCTTAGTTGGAGGATTTATTTAAATCCTCCAACACAAGCTTTAGTGGAAGACAACATAACACAAGTTACATTACGTGAAATCCTCCACCAAAAAGACAATACAGAGAAAAGAAATTCTCTTCCACTCTCTCACCTAATCGCCATTATGGAGTTGGAGATGGAGATTTCTGAAGTCAATTCTAACGAGTGATTATCTAGAGACGGGACACATGGACCGTTGAACCAAGATTTGAAGATTCACGAGAATTGATTGAATACGCGAAAAGGTAAGTTTTTGCATTCATCTTTTTAATTAAAATCCACTCACAAAACGAATTGATATTGGCTTTGGGAACCCAGATATGAATTTAAATTTTCGCTGTGCATGATACCAGGATTCCCAACAGTATCTCTATATATAATCAGATCACACCCAAAATACTCATGTGGCAATCTTTATAGATCATGAGCAGTCCAAAGTGTGATGAATCATATACACGATATCCAATGGAATCTCAGGTCCATGATGATTAATCTTATACTACATGATCATTGGAAGTTCCAGATTTGACTGGGATTCCTTTTAAGGAACTTCCACGGGGTTGCTCAATTTACCTATTTCCAATAGGAACCCTGATACATACATTGGATTTCACCGCGCCAGTACCTATAGAATGAGGTACAATCTCCCAGAGTATGTATCATACAAGAAAGTCTTTTAGGTTTTGTCAATATCATTAATCTTGACAAACCTATTCGTGAGTTGGAACATTGTTTAAGGACCACAACCTTGGAGACGTATTCCATCATCGCCATTCCCGATCATCGATGACGTCCTATAGCTATGTGTGATCCTAAGGGACTTTATTCTAACATATGCAAGATATAAAACAAGAAAAAAGAATGTCATAATAATCGAATTTAGTTATAAGGAAAAGATTGTATATAGAGTCTATCTATTACAAGATTGGCACCCAAATAAATTGGCGTGCTGGGCATATACTCTATCAAACATGGCCTCAATAAATGTAAGGGATCTAGTCCTAACTGATGCTCCAATATCTCCAATCACTAAATTAGGTGGATGGTCACAAAGTCGTTTACGATCTGGTTGAAAAGGGTTTAGACGTTGACGATGCTCTTGATTATTCATCTCTTGCCCACCATCCACCTCTTATGTACGTTCTTGAGTATCCACATTTCTAATTTGCTCTTGATGATCATTCTCTTCACGAACATCAGCATTATTTACAATAGTATCATCATAAGTGACACCACGAGTAATAATCTTAGAAGGGGGCATAAAGATCTCATCATCCTCATCATCGTCACTAACATCTGCAAGATTAATTCGAGACGCTTGTTGAGAAAGATTTTCAACTCCTACATCATTAGCAATAAACTTACTCGGTTCTTAGTTAGCATCATCAAACACAACATGAATGGATTATTCAACCTTGGATGTTCGCCTATTTAAGATGCGAAAGTTCTTTCCATATTTGGCATAGCGTAGAAAAACTCCCTCATCTTCTTTATGATCGAATGTCTTTAGGCTTTGAGAATTATTGTTATGAATGAAATATTTTGAACCAAATACCTGAAAATATGAAACGCCAGGCTTGCCCCTTCTATACTTCATATGGAGTTTTTCCATATTGCTTGTTGATCATACACTGGTTCTGAGTGTAACAATTGGTGCTGATTGCTTCAGCCCAAAACCTTTGATGAAGCTCGAACTCTGCAAGCATTGTCCTTGCGGCCTCTTTTAGAGTTCTGTTTTGTTGCTCAGCGACTCCATTCTGTTGAGGTGTTCTAGGTGCTGAATACTCATAGAGTATTCCATTATCTGTACAAAATTTCTCAACAATATGGTTAGTGAACTCAGTTTCTGTGTCGCTTCTAATCCTTGTCACCTTTAGATGTTTAGAGGTTTGCAATTGACGGATTAGCGATGTAAGCTTTCCACTAGTTTCATCTTTATGTGCCACGAATTATACCCATGTATAGCGTGAGAAATCATCAACTATTACTAAAGAATACTTTAGACCACTTACACTCAAATTTTGAATAAGTCCAAATAAATCCATATGTAAAAGTTCAAGAATTCTAGAATTTGATAGATGAGGTTTCTTCTTAAAAGATGATTTACCTTGTTTACCCATTTGGCATGCATCACATAAGCGATCTTTTTTAAAGGAACCTTTTGGTAATCTTTCTACAAGATTTAGCGTTATAAGCTGAGAGATAGTTTTTGTTGGTCCCAAGTGGCATACGAAAAGGATCTAGTAGTGGTTTTTGTTGGTCCCAAGTGGCATACGAAAAGGATCTAGTAATGGGGGGGGAGGGGGTTGAAGAGACCCTGAAGTTTTCTTCAAACTTTAAAAAATTTCTTGCCACTAAAATATTTTGAACGCTTGAAAAGCTAAGCGCTTGGTTAAGCGCTAGAAAGGAAATAACTTGGACTTAGTGATTTAGCAATTACCAAAGTAGGGTAAATTTAGGTGAGCTGAGTAACCCATTGAATTTAGCGTTTCCTTATCTGGGTTCTTGAGCCTGGCAGAAATGTTGGGATTCTTGAAACTGACATGAGTGCGGAGGTATGGGAAGTTACGTTCTGCACTTTTGCCAAATTTCGCAAAAAGATTTCTGTCAAACTCAACGATGTTCCGTTGGGGAGTGCGCAAGTATTCTCTTAATTTAGGGTTTGCTGAATAGTCCTATTTATAGGTAATTCTTGGGGAAAGTGTCCGTTAGACACATGTGTTGGCGGGTGCCTTTCACTCGAGCAAGTGGAACAACTTCCTGTTTGAAATCCATGAAATTCTGCTGCAAGGATTGGATGCGGCAGACTTAAACTCTGACAGTCAAGTCAAGGTGGCTTGTCCCTACGTCAATAGTCCTTATCACATTTAATGCTCTTATCAGGCATTAAATGCATTTGAATTTATTTTCCATCTGATATTAATGCCCGTTATTGATTGCATTTAAGCCTCTCTTAACTTTGCATATTTATTTCAGGTGAATCTTGTCGCTTGGAACACTGTTTCATGAATCCTGAATGGTCTTCAACGTTTGACAGACGATTAAGACAAACTTCATCTTCTCTTGACTTCAGACGCTAATCTTCAACTTTTTGTTTGATAGACTCACTTAGAATTCTATCAGCAATTGAGTTTCCAATACTTTGTCTAAATCTACAAATATAAAAAATCAAGTCTAACAAATAATAAACTTTCAACGCTTATATAATTTTCTATGAAAGTATAAACTTACATTCTTTTGGGTTCTAACATAAAATCATATCTTGTCATCATCAAAATTTCTAACATGAAACTTTTTAATAATTTTCCTTTTTTTGATGATGTAAAGAATTTAACTCTTTTATAATTCAAGAGTTAGACAAAAGCCCAAAGATATTATGAGTCAGCATTAGAAAGTTAGTTGAGTTATCTAAAGTTAGATTAGCTTCAACAAGATGTTTCAGCGATAAACATTCATAAATATATATATCATTCATAATGTATGTTTACACTGAAGAAAATGATAGCAAAAGAAAAATATAAGATAAAATATGGAAAAAAAAATATTGCATAAGTGTCTATTTCTTTTGCTGTCACTTAGCTGCTTCGCGCTGGTCAGCCTCAAAGATTTGTCTTACAAGATCTAGAAGGACTCTATCAATATATATCATAGTTGTATGATATTCTTTGTTCTAGCCTTATCTATTCGTTCTAGCGCTTTCTCTGAATTCCAGCAACCTTTCAACCCATTATTTTGGTTGAATGTCAAGCGTCCTAATGAGATCATGATATATGTCTCAGACCTTGTCATTTGAAGGTTTCCAATTGAGTGGTCATTTCAAGGGTACAACATATGAGTGAAAACCCATTCCTTCTAGGAATTCAACATCGATATCGGGGAGCCTATGTCTTTGCCTAAAATGTCATGACTTGCGCATCTTGGTAACCTTTTTGTTTAAGGCTTTTGATTTCATTGAACATTGCGCGCGCTAATTTTTATTATCGATTTTAGAGTCGGCTTTGGCTTTTTGCTCTTCCCCCTTCTTGGCATTATCAGCCAAGGATGAGCGAATTGCAGCCATGTGTTCATTCAATATCTTTTATTCATCCACAAGCGTAGAAACCTGAGTCGCTAGGACTGAATTGGTTGTATCTATGCGTAGATGTCGCTCAGCATCTGCGGCGGCATTCTCTGCAAGCGACTGATTGAAGGCAACTGAGAGATCGCTAACTAGAGGAACCATGTCAAGTACTGAGGTAGTACATTTGAGCGTGGCATTGGAGATGTCTCTATGCCTTGTTTTAGTAAACAGCTTGAGGTGTTCTTTGTCTTGATCAAGAACAAGAGAACATGATTCCTAAATTTGAGTAAGGGAGTTCATGACTGCTTTCTTAAAATCTCTGTCTTTTTCCTTAGAATTTGATGAACTTGAAGAGGAATGAGCAGGAGATGGAATCAATCCATAAGTTGAAGATGCAGGGGCCTTACCCTTGGTTGGATCATGAATAAAAGATTCAGGTTCCAAGTCTGCTAAATCATCTGCAACTTCTTGAATCGCTAAGTCCATGGTGTCCGGAGGGTTGAGCAATTCTTCTGCCTGAGTGCTTGAAAAAGGAGTGGTTGGCTCAGCGACAGATGGAACTATGTCAAGTTCCATTTCTGTGATTGTCACAAAAGATACTGGTTTTGGAATAGGGATAACCCAGATTGGGCCAATCGCTTTGAGAAATTACCTCGGACTGACGTAGAGAGGAAGCAAATTGTAGCCTTTGAACTCATTGGAACCATAGCGTGGGCTTAAAGTGATGTCCAACGATTGGGCATTCTCGATGACTGCTCTTCTGTCTTTATGAAATTCCGCATGTCTATAAGTCAAAAATCATGTGCTCTTCGCTTGCCCTGGGATCTTCGTCATGTATTCTAGTGGAAGCGTCTTCATGGAGGTCAAATCGACTTCCCATGATGAATTTTTGAAGTTCATTCTGATTGTATCGCTCAATGCCTTGTCTGTAGTAAGGAAAATCGCTCACATTCCCAACTAGCTCTTGACGTTGATTGAGTAAAAAGTTGGCAAACCCTCTTTGCTTATACTCGATCCCAAAATAAAACGGGAATGAGAATCGCACCAATTCATCAACTGTGTAGTGGTGCAATACAAATTCCTTTGCCTATTTAGATGCATCAGCGATCCAGCGATTTCCAACCTTAGCAGCCTTGCGCTTGTCTTTTTTGGCTTCGACTAAATTCTCAAAATTTTCACGTTCGATCTCGAAGTCGTCGGTTCAGACTTTTGCTAAGTATTCGCGGGCCTCTTCGTCTAGCCATTTGTTGATCAGATTAGGTCCTTCACCATAAATTGGACCTTTTCTTTTCCATAAGTACAAGGGTTTCGGAGAAGATTTGTTCTCTGAAGAGTGAACAACTTTAATCAAGGCTGAGTAACCCATTGAATTTAGCATTTCCTCATCTAGGTTCTTGAGCCTGTAAAAAAATGTAGGGATTTCTGAAACTGACTTGAGTGCAGTGGTATAGAAAGTTGCGTTATGCACTTTTGATACTTTTCTCAAAAAGATTTCTGTCAAACTCAACAATGTCCTGTTGGGGAGTGCGCAAGTATTCTCTTAATTTAGGGTTTGCTGAATAGTCTTATTAATAGGTAATTCTGGGAGAAGTGTCTATTGGACACATGTGCTGGTGCGTGCTTTTCACTCGAGCGAGTGGAACAACTTCCTATCTAAAATCCCTGAAATTCTGCTGCAAGGATTGGATGTGGCAGACTTAAACTTTGACAGTCAAGTCAAGGTGGCTTGTCCATACGTCAATAGTCCTTATCACATTTAATGCTGTTATCAGGCATTAAATGCATTTGAATTTATTTTTTGTTGGATATAATTACCAGTTATTGATTACATTTAAGTCCCTCTTAACTTCGGATATTTATTTCAGGTGAATCTTGTTCGCTTGGAATGCTAATTCATGAATCCTAAACTGTCTTCAGCATTTGACAGACGCTTAAGACAATCTTCAACTTGTCTTAACTTCAGACGCTGAACTTCAACTTTCTCTTTGATAGACTCACTTAGAATTCTATCAGCGATTGAGTTTCTAATACTTAGTCTAAAATCTACAAAGATAATAAATCAAGCCTAACAAATAATAAACTTGTAATGCTTATATAATTTTCTATGAACACATAAACTTACATTCTTTTGGAGTCTAACATAAAATCATATCTTGTCATCATCAAAACTTCTAACATGAAATTTCCTAATAGTCTTAAAGTTGAGGTGATTCATTTTTCTATGCCATAACCAACTCATTCATTTTGATTTAGCCACAAAGCATCTAGGGTTGTTATCAATAGTTGAACCTCAATCTACTAAATACACGTTATTTGTTCTTTTATGTATCAATTTAGTAGATCCAGTCTTAACGTCTTTAATATACCAATATGCGCTTGAAAACCTTTACCACAAAATTGGCTTATAATATACGTCACTTATCATGATGTTTCCTTTATGCATGGTACCTATACCTTTAGTTTTACCTTTAGAGTTGTCACCGAATATGACTTGAGGATCATTGGTACTTTTGTAGTTGATCAAGAGATCTTCAGAGCCTGTCATGTGCCTTGAAGACCCACTGTCAATGTACCAAACTAAAGTATAGACGATGGCTCTAAGTACCTGCATGAAAGGGCAGTTCTAATTTTTGTTAGGTACCCATTGGAGTTTAGGTCCGTTCTCATCATTCTTGTAACCATTGTGAATTAAAACTTTAGGAATCTATATTCTCTGGATCTTTATTGAACAAAGAGTGGCCTTCTTGGGCTTCACATTTTGAAGTGTGTGCTTGTGAGGTATACGATAACATCCTTGTTGAACATAATCATAGTCATCATAGTATTGACAGTATGATCTAGTTCGACGCTAATATTGATTTCGACTATGGGGTTTCATTGGCCCTTGTCTAGGGTACGCTTTGGGCATTTGACGCTTGGTATATGATTCTTGAGGATAAAATCTTTACTTAGTCTTGTGAATTTTAAAAGGGTTCTTTTCGTAGGAATCATTCACCTTCGTCTTTCCCTCATTATTGTTCAACACTGAGTAAAGAGTAATTTGTCCAACATTGTCAAAATTTGCTCTTTTATGCTTATCAGTGGACCATTCTACCTTGGGTTTTTCAACATAACTATTTGGAGTAGCTTCGTTTGCACCATGGGCTCTAGTTATAACTTTCATGATCTTGATGGGTTCATCTGAAATAATATCACACATATCATCATCACATGAGCATAGATATGTAAATGCTCTAAGTTTCCATAGGTCATAGTTTGACTTGGTCAACCTTGGCATTTTGTGAAATCCATGATATGTAATGAGATAATTTTTCAAAAACACAAGCAACTAGGCATTGAAAAGATCTAAACAAGCAGTTATGCTTGGAAACACTTCCGCTTCTACTTCAACCACTTTGACACTACTTGGTGGTCCCAAGTGACATACGAAAAGGGTCTAGAAGGGGGCGCTGAATAGATGTTGAAGTTCTTTCCGAACTTAAAACATTTTCGCATCACAAATAAGTTTGAAACGCTTACTGGACTGCTAAGTGCTAAGACAAGCACTTATGAAAAACAGATTAGAGATAACTTAGACAAAGAGGTTTAGCAATTAACCAAAGTAGTGTTAAGGCTTATAGTTTTTATATCAAGGTTAGCACAACAGAAATTATTTAGTCTTCCTTTAAATAGCGTTTGATGTACACTTAGTCACTTAGCTTGTTTTGTATGCTTTTATGAATGATATGCAATGAGGATAAAAGCAATAATAGTGAAAATGACACAAAATATTTGTAAGGTTCATTGGGTTTATGTAAACACAGCTACATCATTCTTCTCCTTTTGCACTTAGAGGAATTTCAATAAATGATACTCAAAACTTCACACAGAATGCTTCTACAAATGATTAATCACACGAAGATGATCTTAAGCTCCTTAATCATACAGACGTCAACTCTCTAAGACTCTTCTTCAATATCAAGCTTCTTTCACACAAAAATAATGCTTGATCTTCAACTTTCTTCTTTAGAGAAAGGAAAGGTTGGAGGGTTTTGTTACTAGAGTGAGTTTTTTTTTGAAGTTCAAATAACTTTAGATATGTCAATAATAGAGCAAGTTTCTTTTAAGGAAGATATTTGAGATATGGGTGACTATCTTTGGGATTTATGAAAAGCTTAAGGATTTTTCGATATGGAGTTTATGAGCTTTTCCTGGTAGTTTTTGGACTTGATTTCAATAGCAAGATCTTCAATTTGCTTGTATGTGTCATGTGTAATTAGGGTTTGCTGTGAAGTCCTATTTATAGGAAATTCTTGGGAAAAGTGTCAATTGGACAGATGTCCTTTCACTTGAGTGAGTGAACTTACTTTCGTACTTTATCCCTAAAATCCTGCTGCAATAGTTGGTGCGATAGTCTTTAAACTTTGACAGTCCAATCACAAAGGTAAACTCATACGTCAATAGTCCTTATCACTTTTAATGCTCTTATCAGGCATAATATGCATTTGAATTTAATTCTCGTTGGAATTAAATGTCTGTTATTGATTTCATTTAAGTCCCTGGATTTATTTCAAGCAAATCTTGTCGCTTGAACGCTGATTCAATATCCTGAAAAGACCTCCAGCGCTTGTAGAACGCTAAGATTAGACTTTATCTTCTCTTGAATTCAGATGCTGGATCTTTAACTTCACCTTGATAGTCTCACTCTGAATACTATCAGGGATTAAGCTTCCAATACTTAATCAAAAATCTAAAAAGATAAAATTAAGCCTTATACAATTCCAAAAGATACTTTCAACGTTTATACGAATATTCTAAAAGATACTTATGTTAAACAGTTGGTGGGTGATAAGTTGAATTCTAGATCCATCTTATGCAAGTTTTTGGGATACCCTAAGTAGTCTTATAAGTGTTACTTCAATTATGCCTTGGAACAAAAAGTAATTGTTTCAAGGAATGCCATCTTCTTGGGAAAGGAATTCATATCTGAATGAACTGGCAGGGTATTAGAACTTGAGAAAACTCAAGAACCACAACCACCATCAACAGTTGAGCAATCACGAGGTGACTGAAAGCTACAAATATTAAATACACATGTTCCACCTAAATATTCATTTAGGTGGTCTCCCTAGTATAAGGGACGCTGGGATAGACTAAGTTATCTAAGAAAAAGTATGGGTCGAGCTTTACATGAAGTAAGTTATACTCTTTCGACGAGTTACTTAAAGTGCCGCATCTGTTTGAGATTGGTATTCATTGCTATAAATGACAATATGTGCTTCATGTATTGACCAAGCGCTACGAAAGACTTGGACTCGTTTCTACTCTACCACACATTCAACAGATGTTTGAAAGCAACCTTCGTCAAGTGTTGGATAAGTTTATCAATTTTCCAATTTGTAGTGACTTCAATGCTACCTCAAGTGGTGAGAGAAAACATGTTCATATATCTACCCAACACCTTGATTCTTGGATAAGTATTATGTTGCAAGATATACACTTATCGACTCAATACAATTATTTGATCGATTATTCACTACAAATGTTCTCAATGAGGAAGGTCATAGCCTAAGACACTTTCGGAGCTTAATCTTTAGCGAGTCATTTATTGAAGACCTTAACGCTCACTATACTATGTTGCTCCACTGGTGAAGGCCGTCATCAAGCATTCAACCAAGAAGTATTTCCATATCTGATAGACTACTTTCAAAGCTACATCAAAATGGATAATGATCGAGTTCTACCATATTATAGGCTATTCCCATTTTTGAAAGACTGTCTTGATGACGCTCTATTCTTGATTTTTGGAGTGAGCCCACGCCTTGGTCCAATTCACATCATGGACACTATAGGTCCAATGTGGGTTGTGGCAGTAGAAAGTTCCTTGGGTGGTTTATTTGGAGAGATCACTGACATCATGGACACTATAACTTCAGTTGCTGGCCTTTTTGTATTTCTAGCGTCCATCTGTGATCAATTTGAAGCAAGTTTTACGGATTCTATGACCTTAGGTTCATCTGGACCTACAAAGTAAGATTATGTTCAAAGAATCGTGAACATAGAAGTCGTATTTAATGAAGAAGTTATTCCCATTTTGAGCGTGAACTAACTATCATTTTGGACACTACAATTTAGGAAGTACATGAGGATGAAATCATGGACGAAGCAACTCCTGACGCTAAAGAGGTCAATAGACCAAGGGTTCCCTATGCTCCTAAGGGCAATGGTGTTCTACCAGAGTCCTATGGGACTACTTCAATGTCTGATGCTCCCCCATCATCTCCTCCAATGACTGTGGATGATTCTTCTGAATCTGATGGTTAAGTTTAGGGACAATAGAAGATATGCTTAAAGAAATCCAAGAGCCTGCACACCATGCTCGTGATTTTTTCCAATGTTGGAAATATCTACAAGGAGACTTACAAGATGCTTGTAGATGTTCATTCAACGCACATTCAAAATGCTGCTAAGTCTTATACTAATGTTGTGCTTGATATAATATGCTCTTCTTTTTCTGCTGGTCTCTCCACTCACGCTGAAGCCAACTTTGAGCGTCACAATTGGATTGACAATTCTATATTGTCCTTGTCTCAACAAATTGCCTCTTTAGTGGAAGAATTGCATAGAATGAATGGCTACCCTGACACCATGAAAGTTGTTGTCAAGAAGGGAGAAGAGAAGAATCAAAATTCAAAAGCATTGAGAACGAATGTTTAAATCTGTGGGCAAAATTCCAAAGTCTTCTTCTCAGCCAGCGCCGAAGAAAAGAACTAAACGTTCATACAAAGGCGATGAGCTCCTTGAAATTAATGTTAATCTTCTTGAACAATTAGGACTTCCTCCTTACGCTACTCCCATTCCCAGACCGCACAATTGGAGACCAAGTTCTAATAGAGTAAGAGACATTTATGGAGATAGTCTCAGAGAGTTACGCATTTCTCCTACGAATTGGATAGAAAGGCTTGTTGCTTGCCACTTTCTCACACGTCAAATGAGGCAACAATTTGCAGATTCTCTTCATTCATGGATGCAGCCCATCAACTTAGTACTTCATGACTTAGTAAGTATAATAAATGCAGTAGAGCAACAATGAAGAAATTGCAAGGCTCAAAGAAGCCTCCGCTTAAGCCCTAGATGCTCGGTTTCCTAACTCTTGTACAAATATTTTTTTCAGTTGCAAAATTCATTGTGCTCTGAATGCTATATTAATCAAAGTGAATTTTAAACTGAAACCTTTCATTGAAGCTTATCTAACTAAGCTAACTTTTGTTTAATGCTAACATTGTACTTTTGGTTTGTCCAACTCTTGATATATAAAAGAGTAAGTTAATGACATTATCAAAAGGGGGGAAGTTGTTAGGAATAAATTTATCTGTTATAACTTTTAATGATTTCAATTTGGCTTTGTGTTAGACCCCAAAATTATGTAAGTTTTATTTTACTAGAAACATGTATAGGCTTTGAAGATTAGACTTTGTATAGACTTTTATCTCTTTAGATTGTTAGGCTAAGTGATTAAACGCTTATAGCATTGATAGAATTCCAAGTGAGTCTGTCAAGTTAGAGTTGAAAATCAAGCATCCGCAGTCTACTGAAAATAAGATTTGATCACGTCGAGAACGCATCAAAGCACTGATCAAGCTGTGAAGATAATTCATCGTTGAATGGGCGCCAAGGGATGAAATTCACCTGGATTTAATCCTAAATCTAGAGGAAATTTAATGCAATCAATTTATGGGCATTTTAAACTCAACGAACATTTATCTCAAATGCATTTAATGCCTGATAAGAGCATTCAAATTGATAAGTGTCTCAGATGGATGGAAGAGCCTCCCCTATTGGAGTTTCAAAATTGCATGTCTGTCGCACTACCTTTTGTAGTAGAATTTCAGGAAAAGGAGATAGAGTCATTCACACGTCTGCCTTGTGTCAAATAAACATTTTCCATGTTTGCCTACAAATAGAACATCTCAGCAACCTTAAAAAATATAGAAAAGTCTTACAAGTTGAATTGTTGTTGCATTGAGACTAGAACTTACACTTCAAAAAAAAAAAAAGCGTTGAAACTTCATAGTCAAAAAATTTCAAGCTTTTATCGTATCCCAGAAATATAACAATATCTCAAACATCTTTCTTAGAAGAACCAGAAACTACTATTGAGATATTTCAAGTTTGTTTCTACAAACAAAACTATCAACAACCAACCATTCAACCTCCTCATGTGTGTAAAGAAGAAGTTGAAGATTTGTAGTATTCTGGGCGAAAGAAGCAAATATTTCAAGGACCTTGAAGCTGAAATCTTAGTGACCAACGAGCTCAAGTCATCCTGATTTTATCATTTTATTGTAGAAGAGATTTGTATAATTCTTCAAAAATCAGTTAGTGGATTCCTCCAAGTGAAAAAGGAGAAGAATGACGTAGTTAGGATTACATCACCCAACAAACCTTGCAAAGTTTAAAGTTTTCATTTAGTTAACGCCTTTCTAAAGGCATAACATTCATAGAACTTTAACTTACATTAAAGAAAGCAACTATGTGAAAACTTCAAAGTAAGCAAATTTCTTAAAAGTAAAGAAGACTTAAATCTTCCGCTGCACAACTCTTGATGTAAGCGCTGAAAAATTAATCTTACTTTAATTAAGCGAACAAACCTTGTTTTATAAGTTATTTTTTAAGCATTCTTCCATCAACGCTTGTCTAGCGTCGAGCTCTTAGCAAAGCGTCCAAAAATTTGATACAAAATTTTTTGAAATTTGAAAAGTTTCAGGGTCTATTCAATCCCCCTCCCCCCACCCCGACCATTTTTCTATTCTACTTGGGACCAACATGATGGTAGAAATGGTGATTCTCCGTCTTCTCCTTTGCCCTAAAATGGAATTTTGGCTGCCTTTTAATACCAATTTTCCCTCCAAAAACTCCTTTTCAATTGACACAATTTTGCCCTAAAATGGAATTTTGGGTGCCTTTCAATACCAATTTTCCCTCCAAAAACTCCTTTTCAATTGACACAATTTTGCCCTAAAATGGAATTTTGGGTGCCTTTTAATACCGATTTTTCCTCCAAAAACTCATGATTGACTAGGAGCTTTTTTTCTCCTTTCACTGTGCACTAACAGCCATGCACGACTCACATGCATGGATCCATTAACTTCCTAATGGAATTTGCTTAAAGGATCAAAAGTGATAATTTTGACTTCTTGTGGGACCAAATGTGAAAAACCAACAAGCACGGACCAAAAGTCTACATGGGTACACTTATGGGAATGAAAAATGCAACTTTTCCCTCTTTTGTCAGTTACCTTAACAAATAAACATTGCATTTTGTGAAGGAGATGCTTGGGGTAATTAAAAAAAATCCAGACAATAGCTATTTCGAATTTTGGGATAACTGTATTCAAATGAAACTTCCATAATATACCACGAATCAATTTTTACAATACATTACATACCCTATTTAAAAAATACAAGAAAACTTATAATCCAATACTTCAAGTTATTAAAAATATAAATTAGAATATAAACCAAACATTTTATCACTAAGTCACATAACTAATTCAAATAAATTCTTATTTTAACGATAATTAATTCAAGCACATCTATATTTTCACATATTTTTATTAAATTGTATTTCCACTTTTTGGAAAAACAAATCCTAAAAATGTAAGGCAATGTTTGGTTATGTTTTCATACCATGTTTGGTCCAAAATTCTCACCAAATCATGTTTGGTTCACAAAATATTTGGTCAAAAATACACTACTTTTTTTGTCCAAAAAAAATATAATAATTATTTTTCATCTTTTTACACCTACTTTGTCCCTACACTCCTCTCTATGTGCTCTCTCTCTTCTCTCTCCTCTCTAAAAGACAAAAGTTTCATGATTTGACCGCTACAGTAACTTTTGTTTCCTCTGAAAATAAAACCAAACATTATCTCACCAAAAAAACATACTCAAAAACCAACTCCCAAAATAAAATCAAACACAATTTCATCAAATACGCACGTGTCCCCATAAATTTCTCACCAAAATACCATCCCAAAACATAACCAAACATAACCTAAATGATTCATTTACTCCACATGTTTAGAATCAAAAGCAAAAGCAAACTTCGCAAAAAATTCTCAAATGACTGTTTTTCAGCTAGAAGTTTAAAAACACTTAATTTAGGTGTTTGCAAACACTCCCCAAAAACGTAGTAAAATGTAGCAATTATCATGCTGATCTTTTTTATTACCTAAAACTTTAATATATATACCTACTTATATTATTTATTTTTTAAAAAATCAAAATTAATACCAGAGATCATATAAATTATAATTCATCCTATTATGATATATAATAAAGTATTTAATTGAATGTTAAATTATGTTATAATTTTACTCATGTAAATTTTTTATTTGATTTAACACTAGATTTTAACATTAGAGTATAAAGTAATATATTTTTTTATGTATTCTTGTGATTTCTTTTTATTTTCAAAGTATTGATTGAATTACTGAAAATCCACCTAATAGCATTGTTACATGACATTCTAGCACCTGTAGTGAGGATTTCCTCCATTTGCAATTTGAAGTATTTATTTTTGTATTTATATTTTAAGAGAAATGTCCTTTCTCTTAGATGCTAATGTAGTATAAATATGACTGCCGACTGAAATTGATCATTCAAATTTCAACTAGCCACAAAACACATCACTGTCAAATACATACATACATGTATACACATTATATATCTATCATGGTCCAGGATAGAGCATAGTAGCCATGGAGGAGCAGTGGAGCACACGAGGGGACAGGCGAATAAATAGGTCATAGTAGCCTTTTTTATGTGGAATTTTGGCCCTAATAATTATAAGCCTTTTTCAAGATTTGCGGCTATCAAAAGTTTTGAGGAAAGACATATGGTTGAAATTGGAATAAAAAGAAGTGTCATACAAAACTATAGAGTGACAAAACTAATTGCATGACGTTTCGTATATATTATATACATTATCTCTTTTTTCACATATACATATATATATATATATATATATATATATCTTTTTACCATTTTTGAAATATCTTGTATGCACCTCTTCATGAACCTAAACAGAGGGTGATTATTATGAAAGTAAAAAAATTGAGAAGATTATTTTTTTTCTTTTTTTAAGATGAAATGATGCATTGTTTTTTATTTTTTTTGATTCTATACGAAGGGGAATATTCTAGTCCGACAAATTGAGGTCGATAGTTTTTAATTATGGGCCACACAAATTTTATGAAATTTCAAATAAGGAGAGAAAAATCATAACTTGTGAAAGTTTGGAATTGAACTCAAGACCTCCTACATGAAACTGAAAACTAATATCACTAGACTAACAAGTTTTGGGTTTTAAGAAGATTATTCTTATGACGCACAGAAGAAAATGTGGAGGGTTCGCCACTTTTTCTTTTCCTTCTCCTTCATCAAATACTCTTGTCCACTATTAATTTCATTAATTCTCGAAGTTCTTGCTATATCAAATTAGAAAAATAAATAAATATGATAAAAAAATAATTTACTATCACTTTCTTTCCCAAAACCAAAAAAAAAAAAAAAAAAAACAAACTTACTCGACAAACCTAAAAACCAAATAATTAAGGGCAAATTGCATAAAACCCCCGGTGTTGTATCGAAAATGCAAAAAATCCCTTTGTGCTAACAAAATAGCCTAATCACCCTCTGTGTTTTTAAAAAGTCTGCGAAAAAGTCAAATTCTAGTAGAAAATGAGCGTATTTTTCATGTCTTTCACCTTTATTGACGTGCTTATTTGTAATTTATACACTCTCCATATAATATAAAAGGTAACTAATGTTATCTCACCCAAAAAATACATATTTCCTTCTGTCTTTTTAGCAAAATTTGACTTTTTCATAGACTTTTTAAGAACACAGTGGGGTGATTAAGTTATTTCGTTAATATAGGGAATTTCTTTTATTTTTGATATAACACATGGGAGTTTTATGCATTAAACCCAATAATTAATGATGTCGAGAAGATTAAATGCCCATTTTGGCCATATAAGTGATAGTGAAAAATCTCATACGTTAAGGGCAAGTACGATGTAGTTTTCAACATGTAATTACAAATGTTAAAAATGTAAAGTTTTATGTGACTGATACACACGTATTATGTTTTTGAATATAAATTTTGTTAAACGTCATCATGAAGTGTTAAATTTGAGGAGTAAATACCGTTTGCATATACTTGCAGTATAATTCCCACGTCAAATATTCCCTTAAATAATTAAAAATTTAATTTATACTCATCTTGTATTATTTGTTTATTTTTATTTATTTACAATGGTGAAAATGTATTATTGGAGGGCTCATTCGATGCTACACACTTTGGTTGTACCAAACTTCACCTTTTTTATTTGTGCATGGGTCCAGTTATTTTTGGAAACTTAAAATTTGGTCCTCTTAAAAATGATTTTTACAAAAGTAACCAAAACTAAACAAAAAGAGAACAGTGTTACCTAATTTTTATCACTTAATGAGTTAAGCATTTCATTCTAATGTTCTCATGTAAGCAGGTTGCTTCAAAAATCCTATTGCTTCATTAACAAAGACTTACGTTGGATTGAAGTGAAGTACCTGTCTTAACCTTTTGAATTTTAGAATATATTCTCAACTTATTTCATGGTTTAAATTCATGAGGGATAAATGCAAAAAAAAAAACGTGTTATGACTTTTTTTGCAGAAAACCCCCTGTAATCATGAAATAGCCTAATCACCCCCTGTGTTCTTAAAGAAGTTTGCAAAAAGCAACTTTTCGTAAAAAAAACAAGCGTGTTTTTCGTCTTTTTCACCTTTAATGACATGCTTATTTGTCATTTATACACTCTCCAAACAATATAAAAGGTAAAATAGTGTTATTTCACCTAAAAAATACATATTTCTTTCTATCTTTTTAGCAAAAAGTGACTTTTTGCAGACTTCTTTAAGGACACAGGGGGGTGATTAGGCTAATTCGTGATCACAGGAGGTTTTTAGCAAAAAAGTCATAACACAGGGTTTTTTTTTGTTTTTTTTTTTGCATTTATCCCTATTCAAGAACACTGCTCTAATACCAGAGTGCTTGCACGTGGGGGGAATTATCCCTTAAGTTCGCTTCGCAACCCAAAATCAAGAGAAGCTAGGCAAACTTTTCCCAAAGCAGAGAATCAGAGTAAAAAGGAATATACAGTGGAAACATTTTTTGATGATAACAGGGCAAAAGGTTAGACCTTGACTGATATGTATCATCATTTTTTGTTTTTTTTTTTAGTTATTTGGCATGAGAGTATTATAACATATTAAATAGTAGGGGAATCTCATCCCTAAGGTAAACTACTCACTATGCATATTAATAAAGCATATAAAACTTACTAGAAATTTTTTGCACACAAAGAAGATATTTTATTACAGAGAAGACTGAGAGACTCTCTAGCAACTAAGAAGTGTGGGTTGGAGAGTATTAGGGTGCGATTTTTACAAATGAGAGGTGAGGCTCTTATATAGGCCCGAATTTCAAATCTTGCAAAACTAAAGTGAATGAAAGGTTGGCATCCGTAGCCGGTTGCCAGTAAAAGTAAAAGTGGACAACAGCTGTTCAAAATAACAGATAAGGAATCAAAAAGTGGCTAAATACGGCCGAAACCTTTCAAAAAGCTAATAGTAGAAATGTACAAAGTCGTTGTATTATTAAAAGTTGTCTCCTGAGTGCGTCACTGCTTGCTCAATTATTGTTTTACTGACGTCCTTGTTGAGGTAGGGCTGCTGAATTATTGCTGCTAAAGCTTTCACTGGTTATGCTTTTGTTGGCTTAAGGACTTCCTATTCCTAAGCTTGATGCTTCAAACTCTGGTGCATACGCTGGGGGACATTCAACACTTGTGAGTGCCTTTGTTCCTAGAAAATTGATATGATAATAAACTCGGTCTCTGGCTAGAATGAATATACTATGATTCGGTCTTTGAAACAAAAGTTGAAATTTTTTAGCTGTATCAGTGTGGAGAATATATCTGCATTGTTCCTTTCGACAAGTTTCCACTGCTACTTTTAATTCTTCTATGTCTGAAATGGGATTGTTGGGAATGTGCCCTCGATGCCAACGAAGAGTTAGAATATAAGGGACAAGTTTATATTGTGCAACCTCTAATTAATATAAAGGCACCAATATGTTGTTCGGATAATTCTTGATGGGATCTATAAATTTTTAAATGAACAACTAGTACATGAGTGTCAAGGCAAACATTTGCACTCCTTAAGGAGATGGGCACTTGAAGGGTTTGGTACTTGATCATCACATAAATAGTTCGCAAGTCAGAAAATCTCAATTGGGCATTGAGATTCGTATAGACTTGTATGACACATACTCTGACAAAGGAGTGTCAGTCGAACACTATGGGATGGTGGGAGTTTGTGTCATAGATACATTGATGGGATTAGTGTATTCGAACACGGCTCGTAGTAATCAAATCACATAGGTTTTTGACTCAGTGACTGTCAATGATTGGATTACTGATTATGAAGGTATGCGTGAGCCTTAGACCTGAGGAGTTACGGTCACAGTGTGTTTGTGACGTTGGATTCTGTCACTAGAGTAGTTAGGCCCAAATCACCCGTTGAAAGGTGGGGTCGACCGCGAAATGCGTTCCAATGGGCAAGTAGCATGTGAGGTGATTACCAAGAAAGAATTCGCTGTCTCGAAAGTAAACGAGAAGTATCCTATGCGATCATATGTAAATGAGATTGAAAGTCTCTGGCCAGAGCTGATAAACTAACTCGTGTTTAGTAATCTCATATTACTATGATTCTTAAGCTTAGTATCGAGTCCTGTGAGTTTGACATATTGCATGACTCTCACTCGACGGTATACGTCAGTGAAAGGCTTATATTCATTCGGTATTCATAATCTAGAGGTTCGTAATGACATAGTCATTTCGTACTTGATTGGGCTACGATGTGGGGCCACGGTACTGGCTAGGTGTCACTCACATCCTTTGGTATCCTCCCATTTTCAATTGAGACGAACCTAGAGAGTCGCGCTATAAAGGAATAGACAGGAAAATCAAGTCTTGTATTTGGAGGGCATTTTGGTAATTTGCCCTTTGGAAGGACGAATTAATTAATTGGACAAATTAATTTAATTGATTGTTTAATTGGATTAAACAATGGTTAATTAAATTATTTAGTTTGAACATTAAATTGACTGGGTTAATTAAATATTTAAACTAGAATATTAAATGATTACGTATTTAAATACTTAATATTCATTTAATTAATATATATTTAATTGGATTAAATGTTAATTGATTAAATTAATTGGACTAAATTGACTGGGTCAACATAGTCCAATTAATTGTCCAATAAAGCCCATATGGGCGTGTGTGTGATCCGGTGGGCTTAAGTTGGAGGATTTATTTAATCCTCCAACACAAACCAGAGAACACAAGAGAAATCATTACGTGAAATTCCTCCACAGAAATGTACAGGATAGGAGAAAACGTTTCTCTCTTCGTAGTCCACTCAGTCTCGCCTAGCCTCCATGGAGATTGGAGATGGAGATTTCCCGGAGTCCGTTCCTGCATGATGATCTAGAGACGGTACAATTGAACCGTTGAAAAAGATTGAAGATTCACGAGGATTAAAGATTGAATATGCGAAAAGGTAAGTTTTTCGTATTCATCTTTTCATGATTAAAATCGACGAAAGCCACGAATTGATCTTGGTTTGGGAATCCGGATATGTTTTATGTTTCCGCCGTGCATGCCTAACAGGATTCCCAATAGTGGTATCAGAGCGGAATTTGTTAGCTTGGTTGATTATGTTTGCGTGTTCTTCATGTTCATATTGTATGTTCATGTTAATTACGCAATTGATGATTTTGAATTATCAAAAGTTTGGATTGAAAAATCTGTGGCTGTTTTGGAATTTATTAGATTGGAACGAAAAATTCTGAAATTTATTAAATCTGAAATTTTATAAAACTTCTAAAAAATTCGATTTTATGAAATCTGAAAATTGAAATTTTAACTTTCTAGTTTCTGTAAAATCGATTGAATTGAGTTTTGATTGAGGGCTGTTTTTCAAATACGCGAAAAGGCTGGAATTCTGAATCTGGGAATTGAAGAGTTTGTGAATCTCTTGAATCCGAATTTGGGGCTGAAAAATCTGGATTTCTGAAATTGGTTTTTAATTGTGCATTGATTTTGTGTCGTTGGGCCAAATTTGAAAATTGAATCCCAGATTTGCAAGTACGAAGGTGAAGCCGCTGTTCGTCGCAGATGGTGCGCTGGGCGCGCATTTCGGGTTATGTCATCATACGTCTCCAGCAACTCAAATCTTCTGGTGCAGATTTCCATGGCTAGCGAAATCATGCATCAGCAAATACACATAAAGACGGCATTGGACGCGTCGTCATCCGCCGATAACAGGTGCCGCTGAAATCGCTGTAGATCGGCCGTTGTGCGCCGAAGAACGCAACACTCATGGCGTCGCCGCCACCGCTGTGAGCGGTGGTGGTTTTGCTGCTTGAAGTCGCCGTAAATGGCAGCTTGAGGCCACGAAAAATGGCCGTGATGTCTGCCATGGCCAAACCGACGAAAGTCGTCGGAGTGGCGTCGTTGCGATGATGATGGCGGGCTGGAGAAAGGAGGAAGAAGATGCTATTGGGCTAGGGCATTTGTTGTGTTGGGCGGAGTCCATCACACATTAAATTGTGTGTTGGGGCTTGGTCCAATGCATAAATTACTATGGAGTTGGGCTTAGCCCACTCTAATTAATTAAACAAAAGCGCATACGTATTTTATTAATTAAAAGGGAGTTGGGCATGGCGCACTCGAATTAATTAAATAAATAGCCCAACCTATTTTTAATTAAAAAGTATTGGGCTTGGCCCAACACGATTAATTAATTGTTGCCCAACTCAAATTAATTCAATTAGGTATTGGGCTTGACCCAATACCAATTAATTCAATAGAATTGAATAAAATATGGGGCTTGGACCCAAATTGCAATTGAATTATTAATTGTGTAAGACCCATACCCAATTTTAACTAATTGGGTCAATCTTCTTCAAGCCTTCTTTGTAAATTAAATTAAATTAAATTATTGTTAAATTGGATTTAATATAAATTAAATTATATTTCATTTACATAAAATTAAATAAAGATTTAAATTATTAAACGAAATTAAATGGGATTTAATTTTGTTGATATTTTGAATCTATTTAATTTACCCATCAAAATTAAATAAGATTTAATTTTGTAATTGATTAAGTGGGACTTAGTCAATGATTTGTAAGCCCATAGAAATTAAGTAGGACTTAATTTTACATTGATTGAAATTAATTTAATCTTTTTTTGAAATTGAATAGGACTTAATATCACTTCCCATTGAAATTAAGTGTGACTTGATATCACACTGATTGAAATTAATTTACTCTTTTCATAAAAATTGAGTGAGACTTAATTTCACTAAGATCAAAATTGATTTAATCATTTTCATGGAAATTACGTGAGACTCGTTTTCACAATGATTGAAATCGGTTTAATCTTTTTCATGGAAATTAAGTAGGACTTAATTCCACTTAGATTAAATTGATTTAATCCTCCCATTCAAATTAAGTAAGTATTAATTTCAAATAGATTTAATATTGCTTTGATTAAATTAGTATTAATCTTCTAATGGAAATTGAATTGGATTTAATATCATGAAGAATAAATTGAATTTAATCATAATATCAAAATTAAATTAAATTTAGTTTTGTTATGAACACAATTAGATTTAATTGATTATGATATAGATTTTTCGATCACATAAAATTAAATTGGATTTAATTTCACTTCGATTAAATAGGATTTAGTCTTAGTGACAAAATTAAACGGGATTTAATTTTGTAATAATCAAATTGGATTTGATTAACAAAATAAATTAAATTTATTTTATGCTCTTATCGCATGTGTGCTTTTATGTGTTTAAATGTTTGCTATATGTGATGAGATGCACATTTCATGGACTTAGGTTTTATGTTTTATAATGCATGCTTAAAATATATATGTTGATTAGCTCATTGGCTTGCTGCTGATCTAGTTAGTCTATGAAAATGTGTAATAATAGAATTGCTAGGATTTTCTACGCTTTATACGCATGTTAGCATGATATGAGTTAATAGGCATTGTGAGACCTTAATTGAATATTTAAAATTCTCCCAATTAAAATAATACCGAGCTAGTAAAGGATGTGGGACATCCTCTCCCTCCACTAAGCTTAATGAAATTAAAATTACGACCAATGTGTAATGCTTCCCAGTTATGCGGGTTATGCATTCGGAAATAATTTGAATTTTTGTTAAGTGCATGGGATGCCTTAGTCGAAGCATATTTCACCCCAAAAACCGGTTAGGTTGCAAGGTGAAATTTAAATGTTGGATTAAAGGAGTTAGTGGGATGAACTTGGGTAATTCACAGGTTTAGAAATCGGTTAGGTTGCGGCTTTGTGAATTATAGGGAAAGGCATTGAATCATTTATTGGATAAATTGGTGTACGACACCACTTTGAATAATTAGTGGGCCATAATCGGTTAGGTTGCAACTCATTAAATTATTTGAAGAGCTCAATACTCACTACGAAAACTATCCAACGAGATTTTCGAAAAATTGCAGTGGGAGTGCGATGTTTCGAAAAATATAGTGGGAGCCCAGTAAAATTAAAGTCCTAGTTTTACTTGTGTACAATATAAACGTCCTAATTGAATCTTGTTTATTTTCTGCTTTTATTATATCTCTCTCTTGAAAATTAACCCGTTTAAAATTATGCTCAAATTTTTTTTGAACTGGCCTAACCAAATCAATAGACTTAGAAACATGAGGAAGGTCCTCAGTTCAGAGTTATTGATTTCTATGCTTGAAGCAAGCTGTTGGTCCCAAGTGGCATACGAAAGGGTCTAGAAGGAGGGGGGGTTGAATAGACCCTGAAGTCTTTTTCGACTTCAAAAAATTTCGTACTAAAAGATTTTTGGACGCTTGAAAAGATAGACGCTTGAGGTGTCTAACGCTTGACTTAAGCGTTCACTTAAAAAATTATTGACGCTTTGGCGAAACGTCTGATGAAGACTATTTTTAGGAAGTTAACTCAGACTTCAAGATCTGAATACTTTAACCAAGTAGGTTAAGCGTTCAGTTCTTTAATCAGTGTTAGCACAGCGGAATGATTTTTGGAGTCTTCTCTTTGAAAGCTTTAGCGTCACAAGAGGTTTCTTAGTTGCTTAAATTTTGATTGTGTTTTACTTAATCAATTTATGCAATGATATGATAGATGAAAGAATTGACTGAGAAGTAAATGACACAATATTTGTAAGGTTCGTTGGGTGGTGTAATCCCAACTACGTCGTTCTTCTCCTCGAACACTTGGAGGCAATCCACTAAAATGATTCTCAAAGAATCACACAGAATCTTCTACAAATTAGGGAGAGATGGATGTCGATGACTTGAGCTCCTTGATCACACAGATTTCTACTCCAAATCACTTCAATCCCCTTGCTTCTTTCACCCAGAAATATGGCAAGTATCCAACTTTGACTTCACACAGATCGCGAGGCTTGGATAGAGTTTTTTCTAAAAAGGTTTGTTTGATTTTGATGAAGTTCAAACAACTGGAATATCTCAGTAGTAGATTAGTTTCTTCGAAAAGAATGTTTGAGATATTGGGTTGACTGTCTCAGGATTTGATGAAAAAAAGAGAGAATATTTTCTTGAGTATTCTGGCTTTTCTGAGAGTTTAAGGAATGAGACTTCAATGCAACAGCAATTTGGCTTGATAATTGTTCTATATTTGGCTTGTTGTTGAAGTTCTATTTATAGGCATTCTTGAAAAAAATGTCCGTTTGACACATGCAAGGGCGCGTGTCTCTCACTTTCGCGAGTGAACAACTTTTGTCCTTTTTCCTGAAAATCTGCTGCACAAAAGTTGGTGCTACAGTCTTTGAATTGTTGACAGTCCAATAGGATGGCTTCTCCGTACGTTTGAAAGTGCTTATCACATTTAATGCTCTTATCAGCATTTAATGCAATTTGAATTAAATGCCCGTTGGCATTTAATGCACTGAGAATATTTGCATTAAACTCCTTTCGATCTGACGCTTCAGGAGAATGTTTGTCATTTGATAGATGCTTCATTCATGAACTGAAAGTTCAATTTAATCTGGAGGACTATTTAATGTTTAGACGCTTGGGAAAAGTCTTCAGACTTTATTTAGAAGTGTAGACGCTTGAAACTTCAGTCTTCGTTACTTGACACCTCACTCAGAACATGTCAGGCGCTTAGAGTGAACTTCTTCAAACTTCATTCACTATTGATTTCTTGGACGCTTGGAGTCTTTAGATTTCGCAGTCTTGATAAGCTCACTCAGAAAGTATCAAACGCTTAATCTAACCGACTTCTTGATCTAAGAATGTCAAAAGTAAAAGATAAAATAAAGCCTATACATTTCTAATGTTCAAATGCTCATATAAGTATCTATGAAATTTAAGCATACATAACTTTGGGGTCTAACAAGATTCCTAATTGTCATCATCAAAACATCTAACATGAAATTCCTAACAATTTCCCCCTTTTTGATGATGGCAATACTTACTCTTTTATAGTTCAAGAGTTACGACAGCCAAAGTTAATAAGCGTTATGTTAGAAAGTTAGAGTTAGTTAAGCTTCAACGAGATGTTTCAGCTGAAAAAATGTACTTTATATATATTCGGAGAATTCATATATTTTACCAACTATGTAGAAACAGAAAAAAGGGTTAAATTACAAAGAGCTATCATGATCTACTTTCTTCTGGTAAGATTTCGTCGTCTGATCATTTCTGTTCTGATGGCTTCTTCGATAAGATCTTGAAGGGTGATCATTATCTGATGATCTCTGTCAATTACGAAACGATTTTCCCTTTTTCTCCTTGTTTCATACACTCTATGCCGTCGACCCCATTCGGATGGATCAATACCCATATGCCTAAGCACTGCTCTGAACGCTTGAGATAAGTCTGAGAACTCCATTTCCACAGCCAAGTCTTGAGGAGTAGTAGGCTCTGGAAGTGGCTCTCGCTCCATCGGTATATTGAATTGTTCAAGTAGCGCTTGAGATGGCACAGGTATATCTGCTCTGAAAGCGATGGGAGGAAAACCATTTCTTCTACTAGGAATTCCCGTTGCGGCAACCCATGAAGGGTAATTGGATTCGGGCAAAGGAGGAGGAGGTGGCAAGAAGACAAAATCTTGTGGATTTTTCGGCTCTGGACGCTTCACTTCTTGACGCTTAGAACTTGAGTGAGCTCTTGAACTTGCATGAGCTTTCCTCTTTTCCCCTTTATTGCCATCATCAGCCTTTACTGTAGCTTCAGTAAGAATGGCAATTTGAGCAGCCATTTGGACCATGGATGCAGCCAACGTATCAAATTTTGCTTCAAGAGATTCTTTCATAGCAATTTGATTAGCTGCAAGTCCATCGATCATCGTCTGCATACGAGAGAGAGCAGTATCTACGGCAGCATCAGCAGCTCCGCGCATATGAGCAACTTGAGCGCTCATATTCTCCTTCTCGATCTTAGCTAAGTCTTCCTTGATCCAGTGGAGAGATTCTGCATGATTGGACGCTTGAGCGTTCATCTCTTCCAACGCTTCAGTGAGGAGAGGCACAAATGTTTGAAGCACATTCGGAGAGGTAGCTGGTTGTTTAAATTTTGAGGTGTGCTTTAGTGACTCGATAGATGGTTGGTGAAAATCTGGATTGAAGACAAATGAATGGATTGCTATCTCAGCAACCGTTGGAACAGGTGAAGTTGAAGCGTCAGGCACAACCTCTGGTTGAGACGCTTGAACTGGTTCCACTATGGGCGCTAAGGCAAATTCTGTATCAGATGTGGAAGGTAAAGAAGAGACAGTAGTTAGATGACTAAAGTCACAGAATCTGAAGTTGACCCTTCCAAAATCCGAATTAGCAAACTCCGTTGATGAACTGTTGATTAACTCATTTACTCGAGAAATAGGAATGGTCGAGAAATCACTTAGAGTGCGGATTGGAGTGTCCATTGCTATGACCCAACTTGGTCCTAAGATCTTGAGCATGTGGTTAACAAAGATCTTGCAACGAGGAGCCTTATTAAAGAAGAGAGCATTGTCACGTGGAGTGAAGGAGAAACGTAGCACTCTATCTTTTGGCAACTCCAATGGACGCTCAGACTCTGATACGTACATTGCCATGTATTCTTCAACGTAAGGCAAGGCTGCACGCGAGATGTCCGAATTTCTTTCGAGTAAAGAGAGAATATAGGCATAGTGTTCTATCAGTTCCTGTCAGAAAGAGAAGAGCAATGGATACCCAAAAAGAGGTCTTATAATGGATCCATTTGGCTTTCTCAGGTTTGTAGTGAAGACGTTGTCGAAATCCCGTAACGGAGGGAGCATCTTCAACATACGTCTGATGTTGTCTTCCTGTTGGCCAGGTGTAAGCGTTAAATCTGAAGTAGGCTTTGTGCCGCTTGTTGACGCTTAGCCACAGTAATTAATTGGCAAATCTGCAATCCTAGCCAACGCTTCACGTAGAAAGCGTTCAATTGGTTGACGAAAAGAGGGTAAGAGAGCAAGTGGCCCAACTCTTGCTTCTCGGCGCTGTAAGCAATATCGAGCAAACTGTCTTCTTTTATCTAGCAGGCCGATTGTGAACAAGTGAGGTTCCTTGACCAGGTCTTCAAACTTGTAACGCTTGCCAACGTAGGCTTCACACCAGGTAACCTCATTCATGCAGAAGGTTGTGCCTGCATTCAGAATGGCACGAAAGCCTTCATGATGAATATCTCGGATGGCTTCAAAGCGATGCTTATCAGGTTGATAGTTTGCATTCAGGACGCTTTGTAAGAAGTAGTCAACCTCTTCTTGAATGAGAGCGTTTAGAGAGGCAGGACGCTCACCGATATAGGGACTTTTATTTGTCCATAATCTTAGTGGGTTGGGAAGACTCTGATTAGCAGCACTGTGCACAACTGAACGAAAGTGGGAATAACCCTCTTTGTTTAAGATTTCCTCTTCAGGATTTAAAAGCTCCACAGGTAGACGCCATAGGCTCTAATCTTGTAGTAAGGCTTGCTGCTTCCCATATCCAGAAAGTAAGCTAAGTCCACATCCCCTTGTGGAATTCTATCAGTACCCTGTTTTTCAAATATCTGTATAGACGCTGGGGTAGGAGGTAGAGGATCTCCATTGGCTAGTGCCAAGTAGTATGCAAATTCAACGCTTGAGACTGCATTGTTGAACAACATTTCTACAAGAGCCCGATCTCTATCAATTATCTTGGCTAAATCATTTTCAGCGACGATGTAACATTCTTCATTATAGCCAGCTGGAATGAATTCTTCTTCAGGAACTGGAGGCATATAATTGATTGAATGATCAATCGTCTTTAGTGGGTCGAGTTTGAAGAAGTGGTTAGGCTCTGTAACGTCTTCAGCAACACTCTGACCTTCTGAGCGTGCCTCTGTTATAGCCTGAACAGGGATAGGAGTCTGAACCTCTATAGGAGCAGGTTCCTCGGCTTCAATTGCAGCAACTTCTGCGGCAACATCTTTAGCAATAGTGACAACTTCTGGCAAATCAACATCCAGGAGGACAGCTGTTGACGCTTCAGCAGCGGCTGGAACTAAAGCTGTAATACGAGAACTATCCTCTATAAGAGCAGGATCTTCTACAGATGTAGGAATAGAAAGGCTGTGGGAAGAAATAAACTTACCTTGAGAACTAGTCTCAACAGCAATTCTTTGAGCGCTTAGCTCAACAGCGACTTAAGCGCTTGGCTCATCAGCAACTTGAGCGCTTGGCTCATCAATCTCAGGCTCTTCAGGAACAGGAGCAACTCGACGCTTGCTAGTCCTGGAACGTTTGAAGATTTTCTTTACGTTGACTACTTCAACGAGCTTAAACGGTGGAGCGGGAGGATCAGCAGCTGGTTCTTCAAAGTCTATTTGTTTGATGATTCCTTCCAGCTTCCTTCGTTTGAGAGGTAACTTGTCCTTTGCATCCTCATCGGTTTCCTCATCGTCCTTTTGAGAGGAGGCGGCAAATTGAACCTTGGGCTTTCTGGGAGCCCTTTTCTTCGTTGCAGCCGGACGCTTCACAGCTTCTTCTGGCACTGGACGCTCCTCTTCTTTATCGGACGCTTGACGTACTTCCAGACACTCAAACAGTGGTTTAGCGGCACCACCAATTTTTGGAGGATTGAACAGATTATTCAGAATCCTTTTTCCAAAAAACTTGGACTTATTTAACAGAAGTCCAGACGAGTATACACACTGTGATTTGTACAACAGGTCGCTTAGAAGGAGTCCATAAGGTTTATTAGAGGCGCTTAGACTGTCCCGAAACCTTCCAAAGATGTACTCACTCCAGTTGATTTTGATGTTGAGGAGTATAGCAGTCATCATCTGAAATTGTACAGGGTTCACCTTATCAAAGGTTCCAACTCGGCATTCTATGATCTTGCTGCAGAAATCAGCCAACAACCGGTATTTGGACACCAGGTCTTTCTTTTTGAAGTATTGAGTGTAGGGCACATCGTCGTACGAGCTCATGGTTTTCCATGCTTCCTTGATCTGTTTTAATGTAACGCAATCCAATGCCTCACCCTCATTTGGAAGATTGAAGTTCTTGGCAATGGTGGAAGCAGATAAGAGAAATTCCTTTGGAGACTCCTTCTTGGATAAAGAGATTAGACAAGAAATAGACTTCTTGTCCTCTGAAAGTTTAGCAGTCTTCCAAAAGGTATCGACTTCAGTAGGAAACATATATGAGTATTGGGTCAAGAACGATTTGAGCCCAGCCTTGACGACCATGTCCATCATGTCCGTTAGGTTGATCTGAGGTTGTTCATAGAGAAATTTCCAGTCGACAACAAGGCCTTCAGTCACTTTGATGGTAAGTTCAGCAGAGGTAGATGAGGATTTCTTTGGTGCCATTTTTAGTGAAAGAGATGAACTGAGATTTTTCTTTTGCTTTGAGAGAGAGAGAGTAAGTTTTGCAAGTATGTTTGAGTAAAAGTAAAATGTCTTTCTGCAGAATTTGTGTTTTAAATGATACAGTAAAGAATTTTTGAAACTTGTGTTCTCTAGTCTCTGTAGGATTTAGACACGTGTAACGATTGTTGAATCTCAGCCATAAATTCATTAACTGCGGACGCGAGTTTTGTGTAATAGAGAGAAGTTACATTTGGCAATTCTCATATATAAAGATTTGACATCCGAGTTAAAATTTTAAAACGTTTGGCATTTTCAGAGTGTAACGCACGCGCCTGTTTGTACACTGACACGTACACAAACACGTGCTATCTCTGAACCGTCATTTTGAAAAGGAAACTTTTGATTCCCCGCCAGTTTGATGTGATAGAAGCATGCGAGTAGAGTACAAAATAGACTTTTGAGTCTACCCACTACTTCGAAAGAAGTTTGTAAACTTTATGCATGGCTTGTAAAGAAAATATTTTTATATTAAGAGTTGATTGGACTTGATTCAACGCTTAACTGATACCATTGGTTGGTATTTATGTTTGAGCGTCCAATATTTTATGCAAAAATAATACTGAGCGTTGATGATCATGCATCTGAAAATTTAGATCATTGACGCTTATAGTTATGTTCAAGTACAATTTTAAGGTTCCCCCTAAATTTGATAACTTGTACCATTTGTTTTGTTTTCCAAAGAAGGCTTTTAGACATAAATCAAGTGGATTCCCCCTAAATTATATGTCTAATAAAATATGATGCTTGATGATTAAGCATTTAAATCAATCATACCTAGTTCACTTCTCAAAGTGAGAAAACGTTGTTCGTTGAGTGCTTTGGTGAAGATATCTGCCAATTGTTTGTCAGTTCCAATGAAGTGCATGGAGATATCTTTCTTTTGAACGTGGTCACGAAGGAAATGGTATCTAATGTCAATGTGTTTGGTTCTGGAATGAAGAACAGGGTTTTGAGTCATGGCTAGAGCGCTTCGATTATCACAATGAATGGGGGTTGGACCTAGGATTATTCCATAGTCTCTAAGTTGTCATCCATAATACTTGTGCACAACAACTTCCTGCGGCTACATACTCAGCTTCGGCTGTGGAGGTAGCTATGGATTGTTGTTTCTTGCTATGCCATGAAACTAACCTATCACCTAGAAATTGACAAGTACCACTAGTGCTTTTACGATCTATTTTGCAACCTGCAAAATCTGCATCTGAGTAACCAATTAGTTCAAAAGGAGAATCCCTAGGATACCATAAGCCCACATTCTGTGTGCCTTTTAGGTATTTAAGGATCTTTTTTGCAGCAATTAAGTGTGACTCTTTAGGATCAGCTTGAAATCGTGCACACATGCATACCGAAAACATAATATCAGGTCTACTGGCAGTAAGATAAAGAAGTGATCCAATGATACCTCTATAATTAGTGATATCAACTTTCTTTCCACTTTCATCTTTATCTAACTTAAGGGTTTAGCTCATTGGAATTTTTGAAAATGATGCATTTTCCATACCAAATTTCTTAATCATGTCTCTTTTATATTTAGCTTGGTTAATAAATATGCCATTAGGGAGTTGTTTAACTAGTAGTCCTAAGAAGAAAGTTAATTCACCCATCATGCTCATTTCAAATTGTTCTTGCATCATTTTTGAAAATTTCTCACACAGACGCTTGTTAGTAGAACCAAATATAATATCATCAACATAAATTTGAACTACGAGAATATCTTCGTTATTGGTAATTTTAAATAACGTTGTGTCAACGCTACCTTTTGAAAAGCCTTTACCAATAAGAAAGATAGAGAGAGTGTCATACCATGCTCGGGGTGCTTGCTTAAGCCCGTAAAGTGCTTTTTCTAGCTTGTAAACCATACTCTTACCATGATTGTTGATGAATCCTGGTGGTTGCTCCACATATACTTCTTCTTGGAGTTTACCATTCAGGAAGGCACTCTTCACGTCCATTTGATACACCATGAACTTGTTGAACGCTGCCTATGCTATAAACATGCGGATTGCTTCAAGGCGAGCGACAGGAGCGTAAGTCTCATCAAAGTCAATACGCTCCTCTTGGCAGTATCCTTGAGCTACGAGTCTGGCCTTGTTTCTTATAACAATGCCGTTCTCATCCATCTTGTTTCTATATACCCATCTAGTTCCAATAACTCCTTGGTGAGTTGGTCTTGGTACTAGCATCCAAACCTTATTTCGTTCGAACTGATTAAGCTCTTCTTGCATAGCTTCAATCCAACTTGGGTCAATTAGCGCTTCATCCACTTTCTTAGGTTCCATTTGAGATAGAAAGCTTGCGAACATAGCCTCATTGAACGTAGCGGCTCTAGTCCTAACAGGTGCTTCAATATCTCCAATAATCTGCTCAGGTGGATGATCACGCAGCCATAATCTGTCTAGTTGGAAGGGGTTAAGAGGTTGAACATGCGCTTGAGGAACAGACGCTTGACTACCTTCTTGCGTAGGCGCTTCAAGTTCACAATTCCTTGTGTGCTCTTGATGATCATTCTCTTCATGATCATCAACATTTCTTTCATGATAATTTAGAGTAATCTCACGAGTATTCTTAGGAGGTGGCACTGAGATCTCATCATCGTCGTCAGTATCTTTATCAATAGTAATCTTAGACGCTTGATGACATAGATCTTCAACTCCTACATTTTTTAAATTAACCTTACTCGGCTCTTGGTTAGCATCATCAAAAACAACATGAATAGATTCCTCAACCTTCGATTTGATCTTATTGAGAATGCGAAAATTCTTTCCATTTTTGGCGTAGCCTAGAAAGATTCCCTCATCCACTTTAGGATCAAAAGTCTTTAGGCTTTGGGATCCATTATTATGGATAAAACATTTAGAACCAAAGACGTGAAAATATGAAACATTTGGCTTACGTCCCTTCCATAGTTCATATGGAGTTTTTCCATGCTGTTTGTTGATCATGCAGCGGTTTTGAGTGTAACAGGCAGTGTTGATCGCTTCGGCCCAAAATCTAGGAGCAAGCTTGGATTCTGCTAACATAGTCCTAGCGGCTTCCTTAAGCGTTCGGTTTCGGCGCTCAGCAACACCATTTTGTTGGGGAGTTCTGGGAGCTGAATACTCATGATGTATTCCATTTTCTGCACAAAACTTCTCAACAATCTTGTTAGTAAACTCAGTACCGTGATCACTTCTTATTCTTGCAACCTTAAGATTTTTCAAAGTTTGAAGTTGTCGAATAAGCGTTGTTAACTTGTCACATGTTTCATCTTTGGATGAAAGAAATTCCACCCAAGTAAATTGAGAGAAATCATCTACTATCACCAAAGTATACATTTTACCGCTTACACTGATCGTTTGAACGGGTCCAAACAAATCCATGTGAAGTAGTTCAAGTATCCTAGGACACTACTATTCAAGGAACCAAACTAAGCCCATTAAAACATAACCACTAACGATTGATATGGTAGAGTATTTCAGCCGCTTGAGAGAAGTGGTTATCTGCTACAAAGAAAGCATAAGATGTATGATGTAGCAGAGGAGAACCAAGGATACAATCCCTCTACCATGACAAATCAATGGTGGTTATGGACTCTACGAGAAGGTGTCAAGGTTATGAAAGTGAAGATGGATTAGATGACTTTGAATCAATCTTGGACTCTAGTAGATCGCCCCAAGAGTTTTGAACTCATCAGAGGCGAGTAAATCTAGAAGAGAAAGATTGATTCGAATGGCAAGGACAGGCTGATGGTGAAAGGGTGTAGTCAAAAGAAAGGCATTGACGATGAGGAAGCCCCTTTGTCACAGTTAAAATCAAATCCACTAGAATCTTACTTTCGATAACAACACACCAATATTATGAAAATCTAGCACGTGGATGTAAAGAATCGATCATAAATAGATTCCTCTAGAAGGACATCCATTCCGAACAACCCAAGGACATTTGAGGTCGATTATCATAAGGTCAACATGCTGTATGAAACCATTTATAGATTTAAGCGGACCTCTCGTAGTTAGAATCTTCACTTTGATGACATAGTTTGGAATTATGATATCATCTAAACAAAGAGAGGCTATCTGTGAGCAATAAGGTCAGTGGGAGCGATATATCATTTTATGAGAAATGATGTGGGCTCATTGACTATGTCAAGACATAAACATCGAGCATGTTCTCCATGAAAGACTTGGAAGAAGCCATCTTTATCCTTATAATCTGCATTTATGAAAATAGGGCGAATAGGACAATGGACCCTTCCCAAGCCCTTTGCTTAGAATAAATCCTAAAGCAATTTAGGAAGAAGATCTGAGAAAGGGCTCTTGCCAAGAGAGGAAGAGCAATGGGTAGACAAAAATATATCATGAAGTACTTGAGAAGAACTTAGGATATATTCTTCGTCTATGCCCAGGGAGAACTGATAGTGGAAGTTTTATACTTACCCGGACCTTGAGTCTGACAAAGAAGATTAAAAATTTCACTTTGGGTTAGTATTCACCCTCAATTGTGGAGTAGTAACTTGGAAAGATTCCAAGTGAAATACTCTACTACTGAGAATGAATATGAAATGCCTTGGAGTCTTAGAGACTGTCGAAGGAAACTGTTTGGATCTGAAGGTCATGGTAGAACTTCTATTAGTCCCTTGTGCAGAGCATGCATTGTCACTTTATGATGAAATGAAGTTCACGCGCATGAAAGGAACCTAGGTCTCACAATTTCAGACAAATGGTGAGAGATACAACATCTCTTGAGAGATCGTTGGAAAGGGCGATGTAGCTTTGTAGAAAATAAGCTCAGCCGATTAAACGACTGACCCACTCACTGGGTATTGTCACAGGCGGTGCTAGAGCACATCTTTAGAAGATGGGTATTTAATACCATAGCGATTGGCATTGAGTGCAAGTGGGAGATTGTTGGGAATGTGACCTCGATGCCAACGAGGAGTGAGAATATAAGGCATAAGTTTATATTGTGCAACCTCTAATTAATATAAAAGCAACAATATGTTGTTCATATAATTCTTTATGGCATCTATAAAGTTTTAAATGAACAACTAGTCCATGTGTGTCAAAGCAAACCTTTACATTTCTTAAGGAGATGGGCACTGGAAGGGTTTGGTACTTAATCACTTAAATAGTTCGCAAGTCAGAAAATCTCAATTGGGCATTGAGATTCGTATAGACTTGTATAACACGTACTCTGACAAGAGAGTGTCAGTCGAACACTATGGGATAGTGGGAGTTTGTGTCATAGATACATTGATGGGATTAGTGTATTCGAGCACAACTCGTAGTAATCCTATCACATGGGTTTTTACTCAGTGACTGTCAATGATTGGATTACTGATTATGAAGGTATGTGAGAGCCTTAGACCTGAGGAGTTACGGTCATAGTGTGCTTGTAACGTTAGATTCTGTCACTAGAGTAGTTAGACCCAAATCACCCATTGAAAGGTGGGTCGATCTCAAAATGTGTTCCAATGGGCAAGTAGCATGTGAGGTGATTACCAAGAAGGAATTCACTGTCTCGAAAGTAAACGAGAAGCATTCTATGCGATCATAGGTAAATGAGATTGAAAGTCTCTGGCCAGAGCTGATGAACTAACTCGTGTTTAGTAATCTCATATTACTATGATTCTTAAGCTTAGTATCGAGTCCTGTGAGTTTGACATATTCCATGACTCTCACTTAATTGGAATATTTCAGTGAAGGGCTTATACTCATACGATATTCATAATCTAAAGGTTCGAAATGACATAGTCATTTCGTACTTGATTGGGCTATGATGTGGGGCCACGGTGTTGGCTAGGTGTTACCCACATCCTTTGGTATCCTCCCATTGCCAATTGAGACGAACCTAGAAAGTCGCACTATAAAGGAATAGACGAGGAATCAAGTCCTGTATTTGGAGGGCATTTTGGTAATTTGTCCTTTGGAAGGATGAATTAATTAATTGGTCAAATTAATTTAATTGATTGTTTAATTGGATTAAACAATGGTTAATTAAATTAATTAGTTTAAACATTTAATTGACTGTGTTAATTAAATACTTAAACTAGAATATTACATGATTATTTATTTAATCAATTAATATTCATTTAATTAATATATATTTAATTGGATTAAATGTTAATTGATTAAATTAATTGGACTAAGTTGACTGGGTCAACATAGCCGAATTAATTGTCCAATAAAGCCCATATGGGTGTGTGTGTGATCCGGTGGGCTTAAGTTGGAGGATTTATTTAATCTTCCAACATAAGCCAGAGAACACAAGAGAAATCATTACGTGAAATTCCTCCACCAGAAATACACAGCATAAGAAAAACATTTCTCTCTTCCTAGTCCACTTAGTCTCGTCTAGTCGCCATGGAGATTGAAGATTGAGATTTCCTGGAGTCCGTTCTTGCGTGAGGATCTAGAAACGGTATAATTGAACCGTTGGAGAAGATTGAAGATACACGAGGATTAAAGATTGAATACGCAAAAAGGTAAGTTTTTCATATTCATCTTTTTCATGATTTAAATCGACGAAAGTCACGAATTGATCTTGGTTTGGGAATCCGGATTTGTTTTACGTTTTCGCTGCGCATGCCTAACATGATTCCCAACATTAATTGCTTCAGGAAATGACCAAAACATGTCTGAAACTCGCTCTCTTTTTTCAAAAGATTCATGTATCTAGAAAAAGGCATGTCCCAATTGTACTCCTGTCTTTTCCCATATTGGTGGAATGGCTGTGACTTCAATCAGTAGTTTTTTGATGTTTTTGCTTAACTGGAGACTGAGTCGGTAACATATAGTCTCGAAACAATACCAAAGTCTAGAAGCTGCTGGATATTGATATCAATGCCTTCGATCCATCCTCCTTGGAAAAGTGAAGTGTCGATTTGAATGCTTGGCCAAGAAATATACATCATAGTGTAAAATTTTAGGTTTTCTTGCTTTCTGATTGGTTCCCCTTTCCATTGCAAAAGGGTTGTAGAATGCTGAATTCCGTCAATTCGTTTAGATACAATTAGCTGGGTCGTCTTTAACATCTTTCTATAAAACTTTTCTTCTACTTTTTGCTAGATTATGGGTTGTATCCCTTCTGATAGGGATAAAACCCCCTGGTTAGGATAAAAGAAAGTTCTTACTGCTAGGTTTTGGAAGGATTTGTGCAGAATCTGTTTTGGTAAATCTATTTGCTTTGGGTTTATAGTTTGAGCTTAAAGTTTTTCATGCTGGGCAAAAAGATCATGGTAAAAAATATTGAGATTTTTAAACTGTTTAGTTATGGTTTCAAGATCACATTCAAGTTGTTCAACATCTGGGCTTATAGGCCGCTTTTCTGCTAAAGGTGTCTTGGGCTTTGCATTTTCTGCATTGGGCTGAATATAGAAATTTGGGCCTAACAATCTTATCGCCGTTGCTATTGCTTCATGAAATTGTTTAAACGTTCTAGGTATCCATTAGCTACCTTCCGAATGCTTTGTAATGCCAATCAATTATCAGTAAAAATTCTCACGGGCTGTCCTCTAATAGCAAGATAGACTGTTGCTTCTTCTGCCGGGAAATTTTTATTTTCTTTCTAAAAATAGTAACATAAGGCATTAAGTGTTGTGAGTTTGCTACTAGGATTATGAGCTTCCCACAAAGCATTAAGTACAATGCTTTGATCTTCTGTTATATAAGGAGTATCTCTAGAAGAAGTTATGAAGGAAATAAAATCGCTGCGCAGATAGAAAAAGTCACTGTCTCCAGCGTTCGAATGTTAGTGCCTGGTGTTCGAAGGTGAGTTCGACGGGAAAAATAGCAGATTTTACGCATTTTTCCTATTCTAACTCAAGTTGGAGTTTTCCCTTTCCACCCTTATATATAGTAGATCAGTTCTTTACGGTTACACACACAAAATAACATGAAATACACATAGAATAGAGCCACATTAGGGTTTAGATTTAGTTTTTACACATTCATGAAGATCTACACAACTCCATGAAGGTGAAGAAATCAAGAAGCATGGAAGGGAGGAATATCGAAGTTCAACCATCAAATTTAAAAGAAAGTTTTCTTAGATTAGATTTATTTTTGTCTATGAATATGAATCTTTCTTTGTTTTTCTATCTTTTATATCTGTTGATGAATTAGATTCTTCGAACTAAGGCCATGTTTTGGCTAAATTAGAGATTTGAGTTATAAATTGCGTTTTTCATACTAATTCTTTTGTTGCTTTGTGTTTTAATCTTGTTATTAGTGCTTCATATGAGTAATCAACATATGTATGAATGCATGCTTAAATTATTTGTTCGGGATAAAGTGATTTAAGGTGCAAAAAGGATTAATAACATCTTCTAAGTTAGTTAATGATAGGGATAGCTACATACTTCGGATGCTGTTAGCCGAGTTTATTTGGAGGGGCAAATCTGAATAAATTTGGGATAAATTCTAGTGTTTAATGCATGCAGTAGTGATTGCTACACCTAGTCTAGTATAGGTTATCATGAGCGAAGGATCCGCGTGATAATAATCTTAAGGAATTTTTCACCTTAGCAACATTAGTCTAATAATATAGAAACGTGATTTTAACAAGAATTGATTAATTTATGCCAACAAATGTGTCTTAGTTGATCTCTTCCATAGCTATCTTAATTTTGACATCTTGTTTTCTTTTATTTTTCTTATTTCATTTAATTCTTGTTTTAGTTTATTTTATTGCTTTTTCTTTAAATCTTTAGTTTAGTTTAAGTTCTTGCTTGCTTTAATTTCTCGTAAAACTAAAATACAAGTCTTTTTGGGTTCGACATTCCGGACTTAATTGTCCACTTTATTACTACACATGACCAGTCCTCTTGCAGTAAAAACACGTAGAGTTATAACATGTTAGCCATCTGTGATTATTTTGTTTTCTAGAATTTTCATTTTTTATAAAGCGTACTATGGCTTCACAGCCTGTTCTTATAGTAAATGGTTTATTTAAATAAATTCTAAAATGAATAGCCTTTATAGCTACTGCTATTTCATAATCTAAACTAGTCCAATCACTTCTTTCTTTATTAAAATTACCACTAGCATATGCAGATATTTTTTCAGTTATTTTGGGAGAATATTTGTTAGGTTTAGTTATTAATTGTTAGGTTAATGTCCTCAAATGCCACTAGAAGATAAGAGAATGTTCGGACATTATTAAATTGTAATTGTTTCATATTCTATCAATAAAAGGCAATTAGTTGTTTACTATTATATTGGTATTTATATATTGTAATCATCTATAAAGCACTAGAGGAGTTTGATACTTGTGTACTAAAATAGTTTGCAAGTGAATGATTCTCAATTGGGCATTGGAAATCATGAAGACTTGTATTATGTGAGTTTTGATGAGAAAGGAGCACGTCAAACACTAGGAAGTAGTGAAGAACTCACATTAAAGGTGCACTGATAGAGATAGTGGCACTCAGCCATGACTCGCATCGATTCTGTTACATGGGTTTTCATTCTTTGACAGTCAATGACAGAAATGATTAAATTGTAATAGGTGTGTCTGAACTTTAGACTTGAGGAATCAAGTTGAAGATATACTTGTGACATTAGGTTTGTCATTAGAGTAGTTAGACCCAATTCACCCTTTGGTATGGTCAACCTTGAACTGCAATCTAATGGGCAAGTAGTAGTCTTAACTGATATCCAAGATGGGATTCGTTCCCTCGAAGGTGAACGAGGAATTATTCTATGCATTTATAAATAAGTTAGATCTTAAAGTCTTTGGCCAAAGCATTCACTGATCTGGACTTATTAAAAATATAGCATAGTGTCAAGTTAGTGAGTTTCACCTAAAACCATGACTCTCACTGGACCGGGATAAGGAAACGAAGAGTTTATATTCACACGGTATTTACAATAGAAAAGGTAAAATGATCCGATTACTTTATCTTATTTGGGTTACAATGTGCACCACTTGACTGGCTAGGTGGGACCTACATTCAATGGAATCCTCCCATTGCCAAATATAAATGAAACTAAAGAGTCACGCTCAAAGAAAAAAAAATCGATAGAAAATATGCATTATTTCTTGTGGTAATATTTTAAGTATTGGATAATTAAAATTAAGTAAATGGAATTAATTATTTGAAGAAATAAGTTAATTCCTTTATAACATAATTAATGTAGTATTTCTTGAAGAAATAAAAATTAATTAAATATTCTATCTATTATTTAATTGGATTAATTAATTGGATTGAATTAATTAATTAAATAATGGATTGGACCAAACTCAAATTGGTGCACCGAGAGGCACACCAAGACCACTAAGGGCCGGCCACTAGGCATCCATAATGGGCTAAATTAAGCCCAAGGTATTTACTTAAGTGATATAAATATATCATATTAGTTAATACCTAGGTCATAAGTTACAATAAACACTTGAGCCACGAGACAAAAAATTCCTCTCCCCCCTAGCCCTTGCCGTCGGTCATAGTGCCAAGCAAGGAGGAGATTTTTTCTGATCAAGCCTTTTCTGGTGAGACAATTTAGAGGCAACACTTTTGGACTGCTCGGATTATCAAGATTTCAGCCGGAGTTATTCGCGAAGAAATTGAAGGATTCGAAAATTTGAGATTCTCCAACCACTTTGCTACAACAGGTAAAGTATCGTTTTTACTATCATACGTCTGATAAAACCCCGGGATTGATCCTGTTATAGGGAAATCCAAATTAAATTTTAAAATTCCGTTTCCGCAGCGTTTGGTTAATTTTCCCCAACAGTAGTATCAGAGCCAAATCGCAGGGTTCGGCGTATGTAATTTATGTGTAAATATGTGATAAAGATTCATGATTTACAGTTTTTATCGATGCATTATTAGATATGTGGATTTCACGTCTTTTTGTGTTCAGGATTTTATTTATTTTATTCGTTAGAAATTAATAAATTATGTTTTATGTAATTTTAATGTGATAAAACAATCACGAAAAGATGGGGATCGCAAATCCCCATCGACGGCAGCAAAACCCGCCGCCACGGTGGTGGCGTGAGCCGCCGGCTGCTGGGTTGTACAGGGACAGACTGGGTCTGCCGTGAGTAGGCCCAGCGATGGGCTCGCTGTACGAGCCCATTCGTACGACAGCTGGGCTGTCGCGTGCGAATGGGTCGCACAGGGACAGCCTGTGTTGACACACGGGCCGGTCAAACGACCTGGGTTTACCCGTGGGTAACCCTGGTATATTGTTAAATAAATATATTTATTTAGTTTTTGATTAAAATTGGATTTTAATGCAAAAATAAGTAATAATTATTTATTTTAATATTCCGAGTAATCTAATGATAATTAAAGTTAGAATTTGAATTAAATTTTATTCATTCTATTGTGAAATTAATTTTAATATACTTAGAGATTAATTTTTATTAAAATTGGATTTTAATATAAAATTAATTGGAGTTCATTGAAATTGAATTTTCAAATAGAATCAAATAAATTTAATTTTCTCGAGATTATTAAAAACAATAATCGCATTTGGAATTTAATTAGAAATTAACATATATGGTTTTCGTGTGTTATGTGATATATATCATGTTTGACATGGTATGTGATGGGAGACAGGATTCGTGGACTTAGGCTCGTTTTTATTTGTATTTCTTTTCGATGGGTTGTAAAGGTCTTTTTGAGCCTAATTTTATTTTTTCTAGATAAATTTTGTATAGGTGGCTTATATTGAAATGTAACAGTTAGAAATTGAATAGGCCTAAGGAGATATCCAAGTCGAGCCAAGGAGATACAAGAAGGAGCTTTGAAAACTTTAGTTTAGTTTCTTTTTTATTTTCGATTGAGACATTGGCTTGTCTCAATCTAGGAATAAAAGTCCATGAATCATGTGTTGTTAGCTTTCTAGGATTACTATCTTTTAATTTTAATCCATGTTTGTATGTTTAGTATAAAATGGATTAATGTGCAAAGTGAGACCTAATAAATAATTTAAATTCTCCCACTTTGAAAAATATTAAGTTAGTAAAGGTCCACTGAACTTAGGAGATATTTAATATATAATATCGTCCCTAACCAATGAGGGTTATATATTGAAATATATTTTGAATTTTTCTAAGTGCATGAAATGCCATTAGTCGAAATAAATTTCACCCCACATACCAGAAAAAGGTTGCAAGGTGAAATTCAATTGTTAGACTAATAGATAGTCAGTGGGTTGCACTTAAATTATTCATAAATCAATAAGATCGTTAAAAGGTTGAGATTTGATGAATAATGGACAAAGAGATTGAATCATCCATTTGATGGGTTGATGTTGGACATCACTTTAATAGATTAATTAGGCCACATATCAGTAAAAGGTTCCAATCTATTAATCTAGTTAAAGAAATCCATCACCACTACGAATCCTTCCAACGATGACTTCCGAATTCCATAGTGGGAGTGTGGATTTTCGAAAAATGTAGTGGGATCCAAGTTTATTTTGAAAGTCCTTAATTTAAACTTTGAACAATAGTCTTTTTAAAATTCCTGCAATTATTTGCGTATTATCTCTCTCACTATGACTATCAACCCATTGTCTGTACTACTTGAAAAGAACACATTGACTGGTCCAAACTATGTGGACTGGCTCCGAAACTTGAGGATAGTCCTCAATATGGAGTCACTGGGTATGTATTGGATGTTGATATCCCAGCCGTGCCTGCAAGGACGCGTGCTAGTGAGGAGGAAGTCGCGTCTCTTGAGAAATGGGTCAAAGACAACGTCCGAGTTCGTGGTACATGCTTGGCTCAATGACTAATGATTTGCAAAGATCTCACGACAAAATGGTCTCGGCGAGAGCTATTTTGGCACACCTGGTGGAGCTCTATGGTGAGCACAATCGTACTGCTCAATATGAGATATCGAAAGAGATCTTTGGAGCAGAGATGAAAGAAGGTGAACAATTTGGGGATCATGTCTTGAAATTGATTTTGAAAGTTGAGAGGTTAGAGGCCCTCGACTTCAACATGGACCCGCAACTACAAACTGACCTCATCTTGCAGTCACTTCCAGACTCCTTTTTTCAATTTGTGGTGAACTTCAACTGCAATGAGATAGAATGCAATTTAGCTGGGTTGATGAACAAGCATAATACTGCACAATCTCAAATGAAGCCTAAGGGAAAAGAGGCAGCGTTAGTCATCACTTCTAAGCCTAAAAACAAGAAGAAGAAGAAGACGACTAAGAAAACTACTAACACTCCAGGTCCACAAGGTAAGATAGACAAAGGAAAGGGAAAGCTCTAAAAGCGATGAAGAGAAAAGGGCCAAAAGAAACGGATAGGTTCCTTCACTTCAGTGAGCTAGGCCACTGGAGGATGGAGTGTCCAAACTTTGACAAAGGTGCAACAGGTATGGAACTTCTTGCTTTAGAAACCAATTATTCTATAACTGTATTTTCCACTTTGTGGATACTTGATTCTGGAGCTAGTGCTCACGTTTGTGTAATGAATCAGGATCTGCAACGAAGTAGGAAGCTGGAGAATGGAGAGGTGCTAATCAGTGTTGGCAGCGGGCAGAGTGTCGCGGCTTCTCGCATTGGATCAACTTCTTTATGTTTATCATTTGTACATGTTTTAAATTTAGAGGATGTATTAGTTTTGCCCAACGGGCTTAGGAACATTATTTCAATTCCTATATTGGTTAGGAATAATTATGTTTTTAATTTCATTGACAGTACTTGCAGCATTTTATTTAATGATAATATTGTTGGCACTACTACTTTAGTCAATGGCCTCTATTATTTAAACATGCGAAATGAATGTGTTGTAAATGTTATCTCAAAGAAGCATGGTAGGCAAAGTACTAACCTAAGCTTAAAGTGGCATCTTAGACTAGGCCATGCTGGCGAGCAAAAGCTACACGAATCGAGAAAGATGGGTTAATTGACCCATTGGGATCGGATCCCTATCCAACTTGTGAATCTTGCCTCAAAGGCAAAATGGCTAGATACCCCTTATCGGGACTTTTGAAAGGGCCACTGAAGTATTAGGACTTGTGAACACCGACTTTTGCAAACCATTTGGAGAAATGGCTCGTGGAGGTTTTCACTACTTCATTACTTTCACTGATGACCATTTTAGGTATGGTCTTATGTATCTAATGAAATACAAGTCTGAATCATTTGATAAGTTCAAAGAATTTAAGGCTTTAGTGGAAAAACAAACTGGACATCATATAAAAACAATACGATCGGATCGTGGAATTGAATATATGAGTGACGAGTTTGATGAGTTCCTAAAGGAACATGGGATAATATTGCCACTCGCACCAACAGCGACTCCACAACTAAATGGGGTAGTAGAGCGTAGAAATCAAACACTTTTGGATATGGTTCGATCTATGCTCAGCTACACTGATTTACCATCTTCTTGTGGGGACATGCACTTCTTACAAATGTTCATATCTTGAATAGATGTCCTTCTAAATCCGTTCCTAAGACCCCGTATGAGATATGGAGAAATAGGAAATCAAACCTTAAATACATTAAGGTTTGGGGATGTCCTACCTATATCAAGAAGACAAAGGTAGAGAAATTGGAAGCTAGGTCCCTTTAAAAGATGTTTCATCGGTTTTCCAGAGAATTCTATGGGATACCTATTCTACATGCAAGATGATTAAAGGATCATTATTGCACTGTAAGCATACTTTCTTGAAGATGAATTTATTCAAGAAGATGGTGCAGGTAGAAAGATTGTTCTCAATGAACAAGATGAAACGCCCAGGGAGACGACTGTTTGAGAGACACACACTGAACCTGATGAAACACAACCAACATTGCGAAGATCTGGTAAAGTATCACATCAACCTGATAGGTACTATGGGTACCTTCTACAAGAGAAATTGGGCGTCCACACTATAGCAGTGGGAGTTCATGGGGACGACCCTTCTACTTATGATCAAGCAATGATGGACATCGACTCCGCAAAGTGGCGAGAAGCCATGCAAGCAGAGATAGACTTGATGTATTCCAACTAGGTCTGGACTCTAGTAGATTTTAGGAATCTAATGAATGAAAACACAGTGGAAATAAAAAGGATTCCTAGAGTCGAATCACTTTAACGCGGGTTTGATGATTTTCAAAATTTTACAAAAATAAATGAAATCAAATACTTTATTGACTTCATTTTCTGCAATTCGCGTAACAGCAACTCTCTTAGAATTCCTGTCTCAAAAGCTTCACGCGAAACGAACCTTCCAGAGATCCCCAAAAGTCTCTCCTTGGTGGTGGTGGACGGCTAGAGAGAGAATTAGGGTAGGAGTTTCCTTCCTCTTGTGTTATGTAATTAAGGTTAGGTTTCTTGTTTAATAGTTAGAGGTATTTATAACTCTTCTAATTTTTGCATCAAGTAGGAGATCCCCTTGCGACTCCTAGTGGCCAACTCCTAGGGCACCATGGACGGTCAAGGTGGGCTTTTAGTTGGCCCGGCCAACTTAGTCCACCTTTTAATATATATTTGATTTAAATCCTATTTAAATCCAAATATATATACATATATATATTAATTCTATTTAATTAATTCTTTACTTAAATAATTTAATTTAATCTAGTTATATTAAATATTTAATTTATTGATTTATCATTAAATTAATCCGTCCAATTAATTTTATCTTTCTAAAAGATTAACACAAAAAGACATCCTGTTTGTTTCTTATAGCGCGACTCTTTAGGTTCGTCTCAAATGGCGATGGGAGGAATTACCAGAGGATGTGAGTGTCACCTAGCCAGTCCCGTGGACTCACATTGTAACCCAATCGAGTACGACATGAATGAATTATTCACGAACCTCTGGACCATAAATACCGTATATGTATAAGCCCTTCACTGACGTATCTCGATCAAGTGAGAGTCATGGTATATGTCAAACTCACTAAACTTGATATTGTGCATTAGATCATAGCATAATGAAATTACCAAACTACCCTCCATGTCTCACATGAGTTAGTTTCATTGCTTTGGACAAAGACTTATACTTTTATTTGCATATGATCGCACATGATACTTTCTCATTTACTACCGAGACTGTGAATTCCATCTTAGCGATCACTTCACAAGTGCTACTTGACTCATTTAGATCACACTTCGAGGTCGGCCCCCACTAAAGGGTGATTTGGGCCTAACTACTCTAGTAATAGACTCAACAACGCAAGTACATTGATCATGACCCCTCAGGTCTAAGGCTCACGCATACTATTATGATTAGTAATCCAATCATGGACAGTCACTGAGTAAATACCCATGTGATCGGATTACTTCGAGCTGTGTTCGAATATATCAATTGCATTGGTATATCTATGACACGTGTTCTCACTATCCCATAGTGGTCGACTGGTACTCTTTGTCAGAGCATGTGTCATACAAGTCGAATCTTAATGACCAATTAAGATTCCTTGACTTACGAACCCTCTTAAGTGATCAGGTGTCAGACTCTCCCCGTTCCACTTCTTTATTCCATAAAGGGTGAAGAGTCAACCTCGATACATATGGACTACTTGTTCAATACTTATTAATGCCATAGAGTTTTATATGAACAAAAGAATAAATGCCTTTATTAATGTTAAGTTCGTACAACATAATTGGATACCCTATACAATCTATTTGTTCTCATTGGTATCTAGGGCATATACCTAACAATCCCCCACTTGCACTCAATGCCAATTGCCATGGTATCTAATACCCATCTTCTCAAGATGTCGCTCTAACACTGCTTGCGCCAATGGCTTAGTGAGTGGGTCAGCCACGTTGTTTGCTGAGGCTATTTTCTGCAACGATTTCTCAAATTATGTGATATCTTCTTTCTATGTGTTTGGAATTATCGTGAGACCTTGGCTCCATTGTTATCACACCAAAGTGGCAACGGCAGCTCCACACTAGGAACAACTTGAAGTTCTGTCATGAACTTCTTAATCCAAACAGCTTCTTTGGCTACTTCTAAAGCTACTACATATTCAGCTTCAGTAGTGGAATCAGTAGTTATGCTTCACTTGGAACTTTTTCACGACACTGCTCCACCGTTCAGAATGAATATGAACCCAGAAGTGGACTTTCGGTCATCGATGTCAGATTGAAAATCAAAATCGGTATAACCGTCCACTTTCATTTCTCCACTTCCATATACGAGAATCATATCTTTTATTCTTTTTAATTACTTCAAGATAGATTTCATGGCAATCCAATGCTCTTTGCCTGGGTTAGCTTGAAACCTACTTACCACACTCACAGCATAGGCAAGATTTGGTCTCATGCATAACATTGCATACATGAGACTTTCCACTACTGAGGCATAGAGAACTGTGCTCATCTTTTTTTGATCTTCCTCACTTTAAGGACTCATCCTTTTAGAGAGATGAATTCCATGTCTTATGGGCAAAAGACCTCTTTTTTCAGTTCTCCATCCCAGATCGCTTTAGGACTTTCTCTAAGTAGAGGGCTTGGGAGAGTCCTAGCATCTTTTTTTGATCTATCCCTATAGATACGAATTCCTAGGATATAGGTGGCTTCTCCCAAGTCTTTCATGGAGAATGTCCTTGAAATCCATGTCTTAGTCGAAGTTAGCAGACCTACATCATTCCCTATAAGTAGAATATCATCTACATATAGCACCAGGAATGAGATTTTGCTCCCATTGACCTTTTTGTAGACACATGGTTCATCCTCGTTTTTAATGAAGCCATAGCTTCGCACTTCTTCATCAAAGCGAAGGTTCCAACTGCGAGAGGCCTGCTTGAGTCCATAAATGGACCTATTCAATTTGCAGATAAAGTTGATATGTTTGGAGTAGTAGAGACCAGGGTCAAACCAAATAATTATCAAAAAATTAGAAATACTTTAGGTACTGAATGGGAAGTTATTAATAACTACGCAACAACTGTTAATGGTCGGATTTGGGTTTTTTGGAGGAAGAATACAACATCATGCAGTGTGATAGGAGTCTCAGCTCAACACATAACTTGTAGTGTGACTGTGGGTCACTACAAGTTTATTATGTCAATGGTGTATAGCTTAAATGATGATAGTGGTAGGGAAGCTTTGTGGCAGGAGATTGAGAGTATGGATTTTCAGGATCCATGGATTTTGTTGGGGGACTGGAATACCACCATACATCATAATGAGAAGCTTAATAGTGATGGTAGCTTCGCAGGAGGGATCAAGGAAATGAAGAGATGCTTTGATAGGGAGGGATTGGAGGATATACCATATACAGGCAGTCTGTATACTTGGAGTAATCACCAAGAAGCAACAACGAGAACATACTGCAAATTAGATCAAGTTGTAGCCAATGGCAGCTGGTTTTTAAATATAACAGGTGGGGCAGTTAATTTCCATGATAAAGAATTGTCAAATCACAACCCAATGATACTTAGAGTACAAGAGTTGAGGATGGGGAAAACTCCTTTCAGATACTTGAATGGATGGCACCACCATCCTGGATTCTTTGATATTATTCAACGGGAATGGTCAAAAGGAATAAGGACATGTAAAATGTATCAAGTTGTGCAGAAGTGCAAAGCCATAAAGAAACAGTTGAAAGAATTACATAAAGGGCACTATTCAGATATTGCTGAAGATAAAAGGAATACAAAGCAGACATTGGCCAAGGTTAGGGATGAATTACAGAGAACACCATTTGATGAGGAACTGATTAATAAAGAAAAAGAGCAATATGAGAAACTGAGAAGACTGGTGAGAATAGAGGTGGAGTTCCTCAGACAAAGAGCAAAAGTGGAGTTTATACAACAGGGTGATGAGAACTCTAAGTATTTTTTGCTCGATTATAGGCTAGACGAGCCCATGGGAAAATCATACACATTAAGAATAGCAGGGGAGACCACCTGGAGAAACCAGAGGATATCAAAAATGAGATCCTCAAATTCTATAAGAGCTTGATGGGGTTTGACAGTGAAGCAAAGACTGAAATAAGGCAGAACATTATTGACCAAGGGTATGTGTTACAAGCTCATGATCATGACATTTTGCGAGCTCCTATTACACCAGAGGAAGTGAAGAAGGCTTTGTTTTCAATACCTGAGGACAAAAGCCCGGGTCCAAATGGTTTTAGTTCTAGTTTTTGCAGAAGAACATGACACATTATTGGCGATGAGGTAACAAGCGCCATAATGGATTGTTTTCATAAATAGAAACTGCTCACTAAAATTAATCATACCATTTTGCTTCTTATCCCTAAATGTCAAGTATCAAATACTATTAGTGATTTTTGCTTATCGCTTGCTGCTCCGTTTTGTATAAGATCATATCAAAATTGATTTGCAGTAGGATCAAGAATGTCCTGCCTAAGTTAGTGGACCAAGCACAAGGTGCTTTTGTCCAGGGTCTATCTATTGTGGACAATGTGGTCCTCTGTCATGAGTTGATTAATGGGTATAAGAAGATGGGGATCTCTCCAAGAGTGGTGATGAAAGTGGACATCAGAAAAGCATACGACACTGTAAGTTGGGATTTTCTGGAGAGAGTGCTGGTTGCCTATGGTTTACCCGCAGATTTTGTGAAACTGGTGATGTTGTGTGTCTCTACTCCTAGCTATTCGGTTATGATTCATGGAGAGGTGTTTGGCTACTTTAAAGGCAGGAGGGGATTGAGATAAGGGGACCCCATGTCCCCTTATCTCTTTGTTCTTGTAATGGTTTAACAAGGAATTTTAAGCTGCTACATAGAGACACAAACTTTGGTTTTCACCCGAAGTGTAAACAGGTGGGACTCATCAATCTCTACTTTGCAGATGATTTGATGATGTTTTGCAAAGGAAATATCCAGTCTATTGAAAAAGTTCAAGCTTGCTTTGAGGAATTTTCAGAAGCTATAGGATTACAAGATAATTTGGAAAAAAGTCAGATCATATGTGGAGGGGTAACTGATGAAGTTAAACAGCAGATTTTGCAGAACATAGGGTTTATGGAGGGGCAAATGCCTATGAGGTACCTAATGGTACCTCTAATCTCTTCTAGACTCACCATACAGAATTGTGAACCTTTAATTGAGAAGATCATTCATAGAATCACCTATTGGACCTCTAAATTCCTAACATTTGCAAGTAGAGTGGTTTTAATTAAAGCAGTATTGTTTGGAGTGCAAATGTACTGGAGCCAAGTATTTCCTTTGCCAATCATAGTAGTGCGAGAGATTGAAAGAATATGCAGAAGGTTCTTGTGGAGTGGCAAAGCTACGGGCACTTTCCAGGCGAGTGTAAAATGGACAGAGGTATGCTTGCCCAAAAATAAGGGTGGTTTAGGTATAACTAACTTAGGGTTATGGAACATGGCTGCTTTATTTAAGCAAGTATGGAATATAGCCAATAAGAATGATACTCTCTGGATTAGGTGGATACATGCATACTATGTAAAGTCAGGGAACATGTGGACAGTTCATGCCAACAGTGTAGCTTCATGGTATTGGAAACAGTTGATTAAACTCAGGGATACATTCCTCGATGCCATTAACGCTGTTCACAACAAGTGGAAATGAGGTAAGTTCTCAATACAACAAGCTTATATGCATGTTATGGAACATGTAGATGAAGTGGCATGGAGGAAATTTATATGGAGTAAGGGACCGATAGCACGACATAGGTTCATTTTGTGGCTTATAATGCTGAATAAGTTGAAAACCAGAGACAGAATTGGTAGATGGAAGGAAGTTGAAGATGATAACTGCCTGTTGTGTGCTACTGAGCCAGAAACCAGAGACCATTTAAATTTTTGATGCTATTTTACAAAGAAGTGCTTTATCAATGCTGGAGTAAATTATAGGTTGGGTGTAGGAAAGAAAGTTGGGAGGAAATTGTGGACTGGGTTAGCCGAATCAATAAGGGCAAAACGGTCTTGTGCTGCTAGAAAAGAGCCTTATTTGCTGCAATTGTATATTTTGTGTGGTTGGAAACAAATAGGCGATTGTTTTCATTAGGCTATAGGAATGTTAGTGAGCTAGTTGCACATATTTGGAAAATTGTGAAGTCCAAGTTTGAGATTGTTTGAGGCCCAGGGATGCCTGGTGTAGTTGTACATATGTTGGTTTATTAATATACGCTTACCTTATTAAAAAAAAAGTTTTTGAGAAAAACACTTTTTCTATTTTTCTCTCCCAATTTTCTATCATACTAATTTTCTTCAAACTCATGTGTTGAGTGCGAACAACACTTAAATAATTCCAAACCCTTTTTCCTTAAAAGCCAAAATTCGATGTTCTCCTTGCTAGCACTGGTGGAGATAATTGAGGGTACAAGCTAGGGTGTGGATACATCTCAGAGGAGCAACACTTGGGGCGCTAGGGCAAATCAATTTGAAGACTGTAGCAGGGAGTAGGTTAAAAAGACGTTGCTGCTTTAAGGTCTACAAGAGGTAAACACGAGTAAACCTTCCTCTAGGATAGTTTTGAATCCGATGGTACCATGTCGACCTAGCCCTAATTTCGGGGATTCCGCTTTAATTTTTGAAATTATATGTATTTCATTGCGCTGGTATCCCCGGGGGTTGTACCGATCCCAACATGTGTGTGGCTACTACACTATGTCCGCTGCCAACATGGATCATCACTTCATCGTCCTCCAGCTTCTTACTTCTTTCCAGCTCATGATTCAAAACACATATGTGGGCACTAGCCCCAGAGTCTAGAATCCAGGAAGTAGAAAAAATAGTAATAGAACAATTTGTTTCTAAAACATTAAGTTCTATACCTGAAGCAATCTCTGCTTTCAGCTTGGGACACTCACGTTTCTAATGTCCCATCTCACGGTAGTGAAGACACGTGTCCGTCTTCTTTGGACCCTTGATCTTAAACTTTTGAGTTTTTGCAACTCTGGGTTCTCTGATTTTACCATACAACTCAGTATTATTCAAAAAAATAGGAAACTTGAATGCATCCCACTTTTCTTTCATTCGTTGTTGTGCAATCATCAGCTCGCTCATAAGTGTTGAAAGTGATCCTTTATTGTCATCTATGTCAAAATTGATGACAAAATTTGAGAAGGATCTAGGGAGTGATTGGAGAATGAGGTCCACCTGAAGGTGGAAATCCATGTAGAGACCGCAGCCTCTCTAACATGGAGATCATTTTCAAAACATGATCTTTAACATCCTCATGGTCTCTCATCTTTATGTTGAACATCTATTTAGATACATTGTATCTAATGGACTTTCCGTGTTCCCCGAACAGCTCCTCCAAGTGTAGCATGATTGATTTAGGACTATCCATATTCTCATGCGTACGCTGCAACTCGCCACACATGGAGCTCAACATATAATCCCTGACCTTATGAGCATCAAAAACCCAATCCGAGTATGCCATTTTGACCGAATCATCCTCGTTGACCCAGGCCTCGGTGGTTCATCTAATTCTCGCATATACTCAAGAATTTCATCATTGAGGATAGTCCTCAGTCCTCTGTTCCAATCAGAAAAGTTCTGTCCATTCAAGACATTCTTTTCAAGCAAAATTTTAAGTGGGTTAACCATTTTTGAGAGAGATATGTTAGGAATTTCATGTTAGATGTTTTGATGATGACAATTAGGACTTTATGTTAGACCACAAAATATGTAAGTTTGATTTTAGTAGAAATCATGTATAAGCTTTGAAGCGTTAGATTTGTAATAGGCTTTATAGGCTTTGTTTTGTTTTTATTCTAGATTGTTAGGCTAAGTAGTCTTAGGCTGAGCGTCTGATAATTTCTGAGTGAGTTCATCATTGGTAAAGTTTGAAGACTCAAGCGCCTGAAGTCTGAATGAAGATAAAGTCTCTAAGTGTCCAAATGACCAGCTATATCAAGCGTCACTTTATAGGACAGAAGTGATTCAAGGATGGATAAGCGTCCATCAATGACTGATTTCACCTGAATCTATTTCTAAGTCCGAAAGGAGTTTAATGCAAATATTCTCAACGCATTAAGTCCCAACGGGCATTTAATTCAAATGCATTAAATGCAGATAAGAGCATTAAATGTAATAAGCACTTTCAGACGTACGGAGAAGCCACCCTATTGGACTGTCAACTATTCATAGACTGCAGCACCAATTTTTGTGCAGCAGATTTTTAGGAAAAAGGACAAAAGTTGTTCACTCGCGCAAGTGAGAGACACGCGCATGTGCATGTATCAAACGGACACTTTTAGCAAGAATGCCTATAAATAGGACTTCAACAACAAGCCACATATACAATCAATTTCTAAGCCAAATTGTTGTTGCATTGAAGTCTCATTCCTTAACTTTCAGAAAAGCCAGAATATTCAAGAAAACATTCTCTTTGCTTTTTTTCAATTCCTGAGACAGTCAACCAATATCTCAAACATTCTTTTCGAAGAAACTACATTACTATTGAGATATTTCCAGTTGTTTGAACTTCATCAAAATCAAACAAACCGTTTAGAAAACCCCATCCAAGCCTCGCGATCTGTGTGAAGTCGAAGTTGGATACTTGCATTATTTTTGGGTGAAAGAAGCAAGTGGATTGAAGTGATTTGGAGCAGAAATCTGTGTGATCAAGGAGGTCAAGTCATTGACATCTATCTCTCCCTAATTTGTAGAAGATTCTGTGTGATTCTTTGAGAATCATTTTAGTGGATTGTCTCCAAGTGTTCAAGGAGAAGAAGGACGTAGTTGGGATTACACCACCCAACGAACCTTACAAATATTGTGTCTTTTACTTTACAGTCAATTCTCTTATCTATCATATCATTGCATAAATTGATTAAGTAAAACACAATCAAACGCTAAGCAACTAAGAAACAACTTGTGACGCTAAAGATTTCCAAAAGAGAAGACTCTAAAATTATTCTGCTGTGCTAACACTGATTAAAGAACTGAACGCTTAAACTTACTTGGTTAAAGTATTCAAATCTTGAAGTCTAAGCTAACTTTCTAAAAACAGTCTTCATCAGAGGCTTAACCTAAGCGTCTATATTTCAAGTTAACGCTCAGTCAAGCGTCTACATTTCAAGCGTCCAAAACCTTTTTAATACGAAACTTTTTGAAGTCGAAAAAGACTTCAGGGTCTATTCAACCCCCCCCCCCTTTCTAGACCCTTTCGTATGCCGCTTGGGACCAACAAGTGGTATCAGAGCAGTTAAAGTTGAAATTTAAAAATTTCCAAGCATAACTGCTTGTTTAGATCCTTTTTCAGAATCTAGTTGCTTTTAAAAAAAATTTATGGCATTCTCTAAAGTTCCCAAACTGATTGAGTCGAATTATGACGCATGGAAAGTCAAAGCATTTACATATCTCTGTTCATGTGATGATGACATGTGCGATATTATTTCAGATGGGCCAATCAAAATATATAAAGTTATCACAAGAGCGCCAGGAGCCACGGAAGACACTCCGGATGGTTACGTTGAAAAACCAAAACAAGAATGGTCTCCAGATGAGCGTCGAAGAGCAAATTTGGACAATGTTAGCGATAATGACAATCTATTCAACAAGATTAAGTCATGGAACACAACTAAGGAAATCTGGGATAAGTTAGCCATGATCTGTGGTGGTTCAGCTTAGATTAAAGAGAACAAACTTTCCATTGCCAAGAAAAGGTTTAACAGCTTTAAGATGTTGACCAATGAGACTCTAGAGCAACTGGACATAAGATTCACAACTCTTGTTACGGAACTCACATCCTTGGGTATGAATTTACAGAACCGAGAAATGGTGGTTAAAATCTTTAGAAGTCTACCTAGTAGATTCTTGATGAAGACAACAGCTATGAGAGAATCAAATATGTTGGATCGCCTAACTCCAGAAGATGCTTTTTCAGAGCTCAAAGCATTTGAGTTTGAGTTGAATTCGGCTAGTGATGCAGTGAGCAGTCCAGTAATTGAGTCTGGAGCGCTCGTAGCATTAATCAAGGGTAAATTGGGTAATAAAGGAAAAGCTTTAGATATCAGTGAGGAAGAGGAGTTGGCCTTGTTGAATAGATTCAGAAAGTTCTTGAGATATGAAAAGAAAGGAAATAGTCCTAAGCATCAAGGACAGAGTTCATATCAAGCGCCCGCTCCAGTACAACAACAGTACCAAGCGCCTCATTATTCTGTTCCTTCACCCCAAGCGCCTGCTCAATACCAAGCGTCTACTCAAAATCTCTCAGCGCCCGTGGTCTCAAAACCACACACTGCAAGGTTAACAAGTGAACAAAAGATGAAAACTAACCTTTGTTACAATTGCAGGAAACCAGGGTACTACCAGGTAAATTGCCCTTATCAAAATGTATCCAAGCCCTCAAGGTGAGATTATGTGGATAGAAACCAATTCAGGAGCAACCTTCGTCAACAAGGTTTGCTAGCGGAATTAGAACCAGCGTCCACACCTGAAGATTTGGAGTCTTCAGAGGAGAGTAGTGATGATGATGAGCGAGTGGATGACTCGGCGCTTATCTGTCTCATGGCCAGAGATGATGAAGCGTCTCCTGAGCTAAACACTAAGATATCTTACCCTCTCTCTTATGAAGAATTACTTGACAAAGTTAATGAATATTATAAAGATTGTCAAAATATTCTCGCTATTATCTCATCACTCACAGGAGATAAAGTGACGCTCAAAGCAGAGTTGAAAGTTCAGCAACAATGCATTGAGAAGAACCAATCACTTGAGAGTGAGATTATTCAATTAAAAGGCGATCTTGATATAATAGTCAAGAGAGAAGCTGATCTGATCGCTAGACTTTCCAAATCAGAGCAGCTCATCTCATCATTATCAAAAGCTTCAAGAAAGTTGGATAATGTGACTGAGGTAACAAGAATGTTTGGTGAAAAGTCCGGTTTAGGATGCAATAAATTTGGTAAACAACCAAACAAATCTAATGTTACGGCAAACAACAAAGGAAATGGTGTTTTCTTTGTTATAGAAGGTTCACAAAGTCAAACACATGTTGAACCAAGCGACAATGGTACGAGGACAAATGAGAAGGCCAAAGTTGACTCAGGCAAGAGAAAGGCGAAAGCAAATGATTCACAAAGAAAGGTTCATCTGAACGCTCCAAAGGCTAAGGATAAACCTAATCACTGTGAGTCAAGCGCTAAGCGTCCAGCATCAAAAGTGCACCCCAAGCCAGCGCCCAGGAAATATCAGCGTCAATATCCACAGAGGTCTAGATCATATTATCGCTACTATGATGATTATGATTATGACTATGGTTATGATTACTATTATAATCGAGGATATTATTATACACCTAAAAATCACACACAGCACAAGGTGAACAAAAAGCACACACAACACAATGTGAAACCCGAAAAGGCCAATATTCCTACAATGAAGACTAGGCAAATATGGGTTCCTAAAGTTCTAATTCAAACTAACAATGTTACTAATGTTGAAGGACCCAAGCAACAATGGGTACCTAAACAAAAATAGAACTTCCCTTTTTTAGTGCAGGTACCTAGAGCTAGAGCTGATATATCTGTGTGGTACTTCGATAGTGGATCATCAAGGCACATGACTGGTTCCAAGGATCTTCTGATCAACTATCGAGCTGCCAATGGTCCTCAGGTTGTATTTGGTGACAACTCCAAAGGTAAAACCAAAGGTATAGGTACTGTGCATAGGAAAAACATCATGATAAGTGATGTTTATTATGTTGAGGGTTTAAAGCACAATTTATTAAGCATAAGTCAATTTTGTAATAAAGGCTTTGAAGTCATATTCTCAAGCGACTGTTGCTATATAAATGACACTAAGACTAAATCTACTAAATTGAAAGGAAAAAGAACAAACAACGTATATTTGGTAGATTGGGGTTCAACACTTGATAACAACCCAAAATGTTTTGTTGCTAAAAATGAATCTAAAATGGGTTGGTTATGGCATAGAGAAATGAATCACCTCAACTTTAAGATAATCTCTCAACTTATAAATCTAAATCTCATAGAAGGATTACCAAAAGGACCATTTCACAAGGATCGCCTTTGTGAAGCTTGTCAAATGGGCAAACAAGTCAAGTCATCGTTCAAGAGAAAACCTCATCTATCTACCTCTAGAATACTTGAACTACTTCACATGGATCTGTTTGGACCTGTTCAAACGATCAGTGTAAGCGGTAAAAGGTATACTTTGGTGATAGTAGATGATTTCTCTCGATTTACTTGGGTGGAATTTCTTTCATCCAAAGATGAGACATGTGACAAGTTAACAACGCTTATTCGGCAACTTCAAACATTGAAAAATCTTAAGGTTGCAAGAATAAGAAGCGATCACGGTACTGAGTTTACTAACAAGATTGTTGAGAAGTTTTGTGCAGAGAATGGAATACATCATGAGTATTCAGCTCCCAGAACTCCCCAACAGAATGGTGTTGCTGAGCGCCGAAACAGAACGCTCAAGGAAGCCGCTAGGACTATGTTAGCAGAGTCCAAGCTTGCTCCTAGGTTTTGGGCCGAAGCGATCAACACTGCATGTTATACTCAAAATCGTTGCATGATCAACAAACAGCATGGGAAAACTCCATATGAACTATGGAAGGGACGTAAGCCAAATGTTTCATATTTTCACATCTTTGGTTCTAAATGCTTTATCCATAATAATGGATCCCAAAGCCTAAAGACATTTGATCCTAAAGCAGATGAGGGAATCTTTCTAGGCTACTCCAAGAATGGAAAGAATTTTCGCATCCTAAATAAGATCAAAACGAAGGTTGAGGAATCTATTCATGTTGTTTTTGATGATGCTAACCAAGAACCGAGTAAGGTTGATATAAGCGATGTAGGAGTTGAAGATCTATGTCATCAAGTGTCTGAGATCACCATTGATGATGACAGTGACGACGATGATGAGATCTCAGTGCCACCTCCTAAGACTACTCGTGAGGTTACTCTGGATAACAATGTAATAAATGCTGATGATCATCAAGAGCAAACAAGGATTTGTGAACTTGAAGCGACTACGCAAGAAGGTAGTCAAACGTCTGATCGTCAAGCGCCTGTTCAACTTCTTAACCCCTTCCAACCAGATAGACTATGGCTGCATGATCATCCACCTAAGCAGATTATTGGAGATATTGGAGCGCCTGTTAGGACTAGAGTCGCTACACTCAATGAGGCCATGTTCAAAAGCTTTCTATCTCAAATGGAACCTAAGAAAGTGGATGAAGCGCTAAGTGATCCAAGTTGGATTGAAGCCATGCAAGAAGAGCTTAATCAGTTTGAGCGTAGTAAGGTTTGGATGCTAGTACCAAGACCAACTCACCAAGGAGTCATTGGAACTAGATGGGTTTATAGAAATAAGATGGATGAGAATGGCATTGTAATAAGAAACAAGGCCAGACTCGTAGCTCAAGGATATTGCCAAGAAGAGGGTATTGACTTTGATGAGAAATATGCTCCTGTCGCTCATCTTGAAGCAATCCGCATGTTTCTAGCGTATGCAGCGTTCAACAAGTTTACGGTATATCAGATGGACGTGAAGAGTGCCTTCCTGAATGGTAAACTCTAAGAAGAATTATATGTGGAGCAACCACCAGAATTCATCAACAATCATGGTAAGGGTATGATTTGCAAGCTAGACAAAGCACTTTATGGGCTTAAGCAAGCACCCCGAGCATAGTATGACACTCTCCCTATCTTTCTTATTGGTAAAGGCTTTTCAAAAGGCAGCGTTGATACAACGTTATTTAAAATTACCAATGACGAAGATATTCTCTTAGTCCAAATTTATGTTGATGATATTATATTTAGCTCTACTAACAAGCGTCTGTGTGAGAAATTTTCGAAAATGATGCAAGAACAATTTGAAATGAGCATGATAGGTGAATTAACTTTCTTCTTAGGATTACAAGTTAAACAACTCCCTAATGGCATATTTATTAACCAAGCTAAATATACAAGAGATATGATTAAGAAATTTGGTATGGAAAATGCATCATATTCAAAAATTCTAATGAGCCAAACGCTTAAGTTAGATAAAGATGAAAGTGGAAAGAAAATTGATATCACTAATTATAGAGGTATCATTGGATCACTTCTTTATCTTACTGCCAGTAGACCTGATATTATGTTTTCGGTATGCATGTGTGCACGATTTCAAGCTGATCCTAAAAAGTCACACTTAATCGCTGCTAAGAAGATCCTTAAATATCTAAAAGGCACACAAAATGTGGGCTTATGGTATCCTAGGGATTCTCCTTTTGAACTAATTGGTTACTCAGATGCAGATTTTGCAGGTTGCAAAATAGATCGTAAGAGTACTAGTGGTACATGTCAATTTCTAGGTGATAGGTTAGTTTCATGGCATACTAAGAAACAACAATCCATAGCTACCTCCACAGTCGAAGCTGAGTATGTAGCTGTAGGAAGTTGTTGTGCACAAGTGCTATGGATGAGGTAACAGCTTAGAGATTATGGTATAATCCTAGGTCCAACCCCCATTCATTGTGATAACCAAAGCGCTCTCGCCATGACTCAAAACCCCGTTCTCCATTCCAGAACTAAACATATTGACATTAGATACCATTTCCTTCGTGACCATGTTCAAAAGAAAGATATCTCCATGCACTTTATTGGAACTGACAAACAATTGGCAGATATCTTCACCAAAGCGCTCAACGAACAACGATTTCTCACTTTGAGAAGTGAATTAGGTATGATTGATTTAAATGCTTAATCATTTTGCATCATACTTTATTAGACATATAATTTAAGGGGAGTCCACTTGATTTATGTCTAAAAGATTTTCTTACAAAAAATTTGTTCAAGTTATCAAATTTAGGGGGAACCTTAAAATTGTACTTGAATATAACTGTAAGCGTCAATGATCAAAATTTTCAGATGCATGATCATCAACGCTCAGTATTATTTATGCATAAAATATTAGACGCTCAAACATAAAAAGGACTTTGATCTCAAGCGTTGATATTACAACAGTTATAATAAATACCAAGAAGTGTTATACCAACCAGTGGTATCAGTTAAGCGTTGAACCAATTCCATTCAACACTTAATATAGAAATGTTTTTTTAAAAAAAATCATGCATAAATTTTACAAGCTTCTTGAAGTAGTAGATAGACTCAACAGTCTATTGTGTACTCTATTCACACGCTTCTATCACATCAAACTGGCGGGTAATCAAGAAATTTTCAAAATGACAGTTCAGAGATAGCACGTGTTTGTGTATGTGTCAATGTACCATCAGGCGCGTGTGTTACACTCTGAAAATGCCAAACATTTTTAAAACTTGAACTCGGATGTCAACTCTTTATATATGGGAATTACCAAATGTAACTTCTCTCTCATACACAAAACTCGCATCCGCAGTTAATGAATTCATGGCTAAGATTAAAACTCTTTACACGTGTCTAAATCCTATAGAGACTAGAGAACACAAGTTTCAAAAATTCATTACTGTGTCATTTAAAACACAATTTCTGCAGAAAAATCATTCACTTTCTCTCAAAGCTTTCTGCAAATTTTACTTCCTCTCTCTCTGTCAAAGCCAAAAGAAAATCTCAGTTCATCTCTTTCACTAAAAATGGCACCAAAGAAACCTTCTGCTACTTCCACCGAGCCAACCATCAAGTTTACTGAAGGCCTTGTTGTCGATTGGAAATTTCTTTATGAACATCCTCAAATCAACCTGACAGATATGATGGACATGGTAGTCAAGGCTGGGCTTAAAACTTTCTTGACTCAATATTCCTATCTGTTTCCGACAGAAGTTGACACCTTCTGGAAAACTGCTAAACTCTCAGAGGACAAGAAGTCTATCTCTTGTCTACTTTCTCTATCCAAGAAGGAGCCTTCCAAGGAATTCATTTTTTCTGCTGCCTGCATTGCCAAGAACTTCAAACTCCCAAATGAGGGCGAGGCATTGGACTGCGTGACTTTGGATCAAATCAAGGAAGTATGGACAACCATGAGTGCTTACGACGGTGTACCTTACACACAGTATTTCGAAAAGAAAGAACTGGTATCCAAATACCGACTGTTGGCTGATTTCTGCAGCAAGATCATAGAATGCAGAGTGGGTACCTTTGATAAGGTAAACCCAGTACAATTTCAGATGATGACGGCGATACTCCTCAACATCAAGATCAACTGGAGTGAGTATATTTTTGGAAGGTTTCGGGACTGTTTAAGCGCCCTGAATAAACCTTATGGGCTTGTTCTGAGTGACCTTTTGTACAACTCAGAGTGCATATACTCGTCTGGTCAATCGCTGAATAAAACCAAGTTGCTGGGAAAAAGGATTCTGAGTAATCTCTTCAATCCTCCCAAATTTGGTGGTGCTGCTAGGCCACTATCTGAGCGTCTGGAAGTACGTCAAGATCCGATGAGGAAACTGAGCTTCCAAAGTTGGCGGTGCTGAGCTTCCAGTTCTAGAAGAAGCCATGAAGCGTCCGGCTGCAACAAAGAAAAGGGCTCCCAGAAAGCCCAAGGCTCAAGTTGTTCCCTCTCCCCAAAAGAGTGATGAGGAAACTGATGGGGCTGCAGAGGACAAGTTACCTCTCAAGCAGAGAAAGCTGGAAGGCATCATTAAACAAATAGATTTTGAGGAACCAGCTGTTGCTCCTCCCGCTTAAAAGCTCACGCTCATTGAAGGAATCAATCTAAAGAAGATTTTTAAGCGTCCCAGGACAAGCAAGCGTCAAACTGCATCTGTTCCTGAGAAGCCTGAGACGGTTGAGCAAGCTCTCAAGCTGTTGCTGTTGAGCTAAGCGCTCAAATTGCGGATGAGCCAAGCGCTCAAATTGCTGTTGAGACAAGTTCTCAGGGTAAGTTTATTTCTTCCCACAGCACTTCTATTCCTACATCTGTAGAAGATCCTACTCTTATAAAGGATAGTTCATGTATTACAGCTTTAGTTCCAGCTACTGCTGAAGCATCAACAGACGTCCACTTAGATGTTGAGACGACAGAAGTTGTGGCTATTGCCAGAGACGTTGCCGCAAAAGCTGCTGCAATTGCAACTGAGGAACCTGCTCTCAAAGAGGTACAAACATCAATTCCTGTTCCGGCTATAACAAAGGCACACTCAGAAGGTCAGAGCGTTGTTGAAGACGTTACAAAGCCAAGGCACTTCTTCAAGCTGGACACGCTGAAGACGATTGATCATTCAATCAACTATATGCCCCCAGCGCTCGAAGAAGATTTCATTCCTGCTGGCTATAATGAAGAAAGATACATCGCTGCTGAGAATGAGATTGCCCAGCTGATTGACACTAACAATAAGATCAGGGATATAGTGTTAACTGCTAGGCAAGGAGGTAGAACTTATGGGTACAATGTGGATTTGGCCTACTACCTAGAATATGGGCACAGTAAGTCAATTAGTTTTCCTCTGAGAGACTACAACATCAAAGTATATGATCTTTTTCGCCCAGAGTTTCTCAACCCTTCCGAGAAAGTCTTAAACAGAGAAGGTTACACACATTTTTCTCTTATAGCAAACAGTGCTGAGAACAAGAAGTCTGCCAATCCTCTTCAACTGTGGAAGAATAAAGGGATTCATGCCGGTGAGCGTCTTGAATCTCTGACGGATTTGCTCCAGACTGAAGTTGATGCATACTTTGACAGCGTCTGGAATGCAAACTATCCGACTGATAGATATCGCTTTGAATATATCAGAGATATTCATCATGAAGGCATTCGAGCTATGGTCAACGCTGGACCAGACTACTGTTTGACTGAAGTCAACTGGGTCGAAGCGTATGTGGGTCATCGATATACTTTCACAGAATTAGTTCAAGCTTCCCATTTATTTGGCATAGGCATGCATGACAAGAAACGTCAATTCGCCAAGTATTGCCTAACGAAGCGTCAATAGAGAGTTGGAACTGTTCTTAAGCTCCCAATCATTCGACATCAGATTGAGCTTTGTTTGCGTCAAGAGCTTCACAGATTGTCCATTACTCCTCTCCATTTCAACGCTCAAACATCTACCAGTGGCAGTTCTTCCGTATCTTGCTTGAATCTCGCTCCAAGCCACTGCGAAGATAATCTTAGATTGATGGTGAAGATTATGACTCCCCTATCTCTTTTTGACAGCATCTTCACTGCAAATCTCAGACAATGGAACGTCTCAGTACTCTACTCATTTCGAGGATATCCATTGCTCCTTTCTATTCGCAAAGAGGTACTCAATCACTATGAGTTTGTCCTCTCACTGCTGGAAAGAAATCAGGGACTGGCTCAAGCTATCTATCCTTATCTAGAAGAATACTAAAATTCGTACGTACCTGAATCTCAACGTCTCCAACATCTTCCAACAGATAGATTGATTAGATTTTCTAGAGATTGCTGCCCAGATGCAATTTTCTCTATCTCCCAAGCGCCAACCAAAGTCTTCCCGAATCATGCATTGGATATCATTGGTCCCATATACATCAGGGCCATAAATAGTCCACTTCGCACATTCATTCAAGGTACTTGCCTTCCTCTTCAACATCTGACTGAACTTCTGGAAGCCGCTTCCAATTCTTTCGCCGATGCAGCAAATTGGAACTTCCAATTCTATGATTTTTGCCAACCAGAGTCAGTGCTTGAAGATGAATCTACTAAGATGGTTAAAGTGTTTGAACCAGCCGAAGTCGCAAGTATTCCAGCGTCTGCTGAAGAACCAGTTCAAGCGTCTCCACCAGAGGATATTTCTGACGCTCCTGAACTCGTTGATTCTGTTACTACTGATAGTGCTGAGGATCTCTCAATTGATGTACATGGTACAATTTTTTATCCTGGATATCAAGCTCCTCTTGACTCCCTCAAGCATACATCCAGATTCAAGCGACCAGCTCCTCAAGCGGTTCCATCGGATGTGAGTCAAATGTTTGGACCTTTGCTGAAATCTGTATTAGAGAAAATAAGCAGTCACGCTACGCAGAATGAAGAATCTGTTCACTAGATTAAGACCGATTTAGCAAAGATTGAATCCCAAATCTTGAACGCTCAAATAGGTCATATGAAAGGTTCTGCTCAAGTGGCTGTTGGTGAGGGTCACAAAGAATTTCAAGAAATGAGTGACGCTACTCGAGCCAACCAACTAGCCCTGAAAGAACAATTTGAAAAGCATCTAGACTCCTTAGAGACCTCATTGAATGATGCTACCAGCGCTCAGATTCTCGCTTTGTAGGAACGTTTCGACAAGCGTCTGGATGATCTTACAGATTCTATGTCTCAAATTGCTCATCAGGTCAGTTTACTCACAGAACATTTTCTGAAAAGTGATGATGGTAATAAGGGGGAAGAGAAAAGGAAAGGAAAGCTGAGGAGAGCGTCCAGTTCAAGTGCTCAAGAACCTCCTCCGCCTTCGAAGCGTCAGCTATTATCTCCTCCTTCTGTGCTAAGTCTTCCATCTTGGATAACTGCTGTTGGGATAAGTGATTCTACTGGAGCGCCTAGTAGAACGCTAAGAGAACCTCCAAGAACACTGTATCCAAATCTACCAATACCTTCTCGGGCACTGCTTGAACAGTTTGACATCCCTCTTCAAAGAGCATCCATTCCAGAACCTACAAATCCAAGAATTTTAGCTGAAGAGAGGCAGATGTCTGACTTCAACCGAACTTTCAGAATTTGCCTAAGGTATATTGGTATTGACCCAACTGATTGGGACAAGCACTTTGCTGCTTTCAAGAAGAGACAAATTGAAGAAAATAAGCTCATAATCGACAAAGATCATGAAGCGATGATGACTTTGGAAGATAACCTAACTGAAGCTATTCGAGCTGAAATGCCCAAGCGATACAAAGTTAGACCAAGTCATTATAGTTTCTTTGATTTACATTATCTATATTCTTGTCTCGTTTAAAACGTTTGTTCAGTTGTAAAAATGCGTGTAATCATTGATATATAAAATGCATTTTTCAACTGAAACATCTCGTTGAAGCGTAACTAACTTTAACTAACGTTATCTAACCAAAGCTAACTTTTATTTTGGCTGTCTAACTCTTGAACTACAAAAGAGTAAGTATTGCCATCATCAAAAAGGGGGAAATTGTTAGGAATTTCAAGTTAGATATTATGTTAGGAAATTGTTAAGACTATCCATATTCTCATGCGTACGCTAGAACTCGCCACACATGGAGCTCAACATATAATCCCTGACCTTATGAGCATCAAAAACCCAATCCGAGTATGCCATTTTGACCGAATCATCCTCGTTGACCCCAGGCCTCGGTGGTTGAGCTAATTCTAGCATATACTCAAGATTTTCATCATTGAGGATAGTCCTCAGTCCTCTGTTCCAATCAGAGAAGTTCTGTCCATTCAAAACATTTTTTTCAAGCAAAACTTTGAGTGGGTTAACCATTTTTGAGAGAGATATGTTAGGAATTTCATGTTAGATGTTTTGATGATGACAATTAGGACTTTATGTTAGACCCTAAAATATGTAAGTTTGATTTTAGTAGAAATCATGTATAAGCTTTGAAGCGTTAGATTTGTAATAGGCTTTATAGGCTTTGTTTTGTTTTTATTCTAGATTGTTAGGCTAAGTAGTCTTAGGCTGAGCGTCGGATAATTTTTGAGTGAGTTCATCAGTGGTAAAGTTTGAAGACTCAAGCGCCTGAAGTCTGAATGAAGATAAAGTCTCCAAGCGTCCAAATGACCAGCTATATCAAGCGTCACTTTATAGGACAGAGGTGATTCAAGGATGGATAAGCGTCCATCAATGACTGATTTCACCTGAATCTATTTCTAAGTCCGGAAGGAGTTTAATGCAAATATTCTCAACGCATTAAGTGCCAACGGGCATTTATTTCAAATGCATTAAATGTTGATAAGAGCATTAAATGTGATAAGCACTTTCAGACGTATGGAGAAGCCACCCTATTGGACTGTCAACTATTCATAGACTGCAGCACCAACTTTTGTGCAGCAGGTTTTCAAGAAAAAAGACAAAAGTTGTTCACTCGCGCAAGTGAGAGACACGCGCCTATGCATGTGTCAAACGGTCACTTTCTCCAAGAATGCCTATAAATAGGACTTCAACAACAAGCCACATATACAATCAATTTCTAAGCCAAATTGTTGTTGCATTGAAGTCTCATTCCTTAACTTTCAGAAAAGCCAGAATATTCAAGAAAACATTCTCTTTGCTTTTCTTCAATTCCTGAGACAGTCAACCAATATCTCAAACATTCTTTTCGAAGAAACTACATTACTATTGAGATATTTCCAGTTGTTTGAACTTCATCAAAATCAAACAAACCGTTTAGAAAACCCCATCCAAGCCTCGCGATCTGTGTGAAGTCGAAGTTGGATACTTGTATTATTTCTAGGTGAAAGAAGCAGGGGGATTGAAGTGATTTGGAGCAGAAATCTGTGTGATCAAGGAGGTCAAGTCATTGACATCTATCTCTCCCTAATTTGTAGAAGATTCTGTGTGATTCTTTGAGAATCATTTTAGTGGATTGCCTCCAAGTGTTCAAGGAGAAGAAGAACGTAGTTGAGATTACACCACCCAACGAACCTTACAAATATTGTGTCTTTTACTTTACAGTCAATTCTCTTATCCACCATATCATTGCATAAATTGATTAAGTAAAACACAATCGAATGCTAAGCAACTAAGAAACAACTTGTGACGCTAAAGATTTCCAAAAGAGAAGACTCTGAAATGATTCCGCTGTGCTAACACTGATTAAAGAACTGAATGCTTAAACCTACTTGGTTAAAGTATTCAAATCTTGAAGTCTAAGTTAACTTTCTAAAAACAGTTTTCATCAGACGCTTAGCTTAAGCGTCTATATTTCAAGTAAATGCTCGGTCAAGCGTCTACATTTCAAGCGTCCAAAACCTTTTTAATACGAAACTTTTTGAAGTCGAAAAAGACTTCAGGGTCTATTCAACCCCTCCCCCCTCTTCTAGACCCTTTCGTAGGCCACTTGGGACCAACAAGATATATGTGACTGCAGAAAATAAACCAAGATTTTATTAGATGATTATGTTGTACCCAAATAAAATTAGGACTTTAATTTGACTTGGCTCCCACTATATTCTTCGAACCATTGCACTCCCACTGCAATGAACGGAAATCTCGTTAGACAGATTTCATAGTGAGTGATTGAGTTCTTCAAAATTTTCAATGAGTTGCAATCTATAATGATATATGGCTCATTGGAATCTTTGAAGTGGCATTCCACGCCAATCAGTCCAACTGGTGGTTCAATCTTACTTTTGGCTCATGGATCACTTAACTTTAGTCTATAACGAAATATTGGTGGTGATCCATCTAAGTACTATCCCATCAACTCCTATTGATCTAACAGTTGAATCTCATCTTGCAACCTGTAACGGTGTATGGGATGAGATTTGCTTCGACCGATGGCATCAAATGCACTTAGAGAGATTTAAATTATGAATTAGTGTATAACCATTAGTCGGGATGATGCTATACATAACTCATAATTCTATCTCTTAAAGTTTGATGGAGAGACAGGATATCCAATATCCCTTTCTTACTTTATTTCTTTAATTTGGGAGAATTTGTTAATTTAATAAGGCCTCACTTTGCATATTAATTTATTACACGCATATGTGGAATAAATTAAATCAAGCCATGCAATAACAGAAAAATCTAGTAATTCTATCATCATGCATTCCATGGACATTCTAGATTGATCTAAACCAATAGACCAATCAGGGAGATAGGGGCCTATATCAAATCTAATCTTGATAAGCTTCGGGCTCCAAGCTCTAGAAAGGTCCTACTTCTAATTACATATATAGAATCACCCTATACATTATTCTACCGAAAAAAATACAAACTGGGAAGAACTAACCGTCCCATTGCAACCCAGATAATACAAAGCGGTAAAAATTCTAAGTCCATGGGATGCATCCACCACAACATACATCAAAGCATGAAAATAAACTATTCAAAATTATGTTGGCATTAATTTAAAAATCGAAAAAGAATTCATAATTAATAAAATCTAAATCACAAAAAGATGACTTTAATTTCAATTTAAAAATAAATAAATCCAATTTATTATTAAGAACTAAGTCTAATTCTTTATTATTTTGAAAAAACCAAACTCAACCATAAATGAAAAATAAATCTAATTTATTTAATCGTCTTGAGTCATAAGCTAACTTTCAATTAATTTATGATATAATTAAATCTAATTTAATTATTAAAGTCAAATCCAATTTAACTATTAAATCTAATTTAATTTTGTTAGAAAACAAATCAATTTTATTAAGAAAGAGAGGCAATTGACAAATCGGGGTCAAACTTGTCTATTGGGTCAAAGCCAATATTTATTAACATATATCTATATATAAATATAATAAATATATAAATATATATATAATAAATCGTTGGGCCCGGCCCAGCAGCATGCTGGGCCCGACCCAACTACCCACTTTCATACACGGCATGCGCCATGGGCAAGGCCCAGCGCTCTTTGCGTGCGTTGGGCTTGGCCCAGCACCAAATGTGGGTGCTGGGCCAAGCCCAACACCTAATAACTGGGGCGGCGACGTCTGATGATGGCGGCGCTCCCCCTTTTCCATTTTTTTTTTGTTTTTCGAACCCGTACAGCAGTGGCACTGCCGCTGTTGGCATCTTCGACGGTGCTGCAACGGCGCTACGGCGTTCTTCGGGCGACAATTTCAAGGCGATTGTGGTTTTCAAAAATTCAGATTTAATATCAAATATAAATCATGCAAAAATCAAATTTTTAATTCCAAATTAGCCAACATAATTTCAAATGCAAAAAATTATCAAACGAGTTAAAGTCAGCTCTGATACCACTGTTAGGAATCCTATGAACGAAAAAAGCAGTGGAAATAAAAAGGATTCCTAGAGTCGAATCACTTTAATGTGGGTTTGATGATTTTCAAGGTTTTACAAAAATAAACGAAATCAAATACCTCATCGACTTCGTTTTCTACAATTCGCGAAACAACAACTCTCTTAGAATTTCTGTCTTTAAAGCTTCACGCGAAACAAACCTTCCAAAGATCCCCAAAAGTCTCTTCTTGGTGGTGGTAGATGGCTAGAGAGAGAATTAGGGTAGGAGTTTCCTTCCTTTTGTGTTATGTAATTAGGGTTAGGTTTCTTGTTTAACAGTTAGAGGTATTTATAACTCTTCTAACTTATGCAACAAGTAGGAGATCCCCTTGGGACTCCTAGTGGCTGCCTCCTAAGGCACCATGGAGGGTCAAGGTGGGCTTTTAGTTGGCCCGGCCAACTTAGTCCACCTTTTAATATATATTTGATTTAAATCCTATTTAAATCCAAAAATATATATGTATATATATATTAATTAATTCCATTTAATTAATTCTTTACTTAAATAATTTAATTTAATCTAATTAAATTAAATATTTAATTTATTAATTTATCATTAAATCAATCAATTCCAATTAATTTTATCTTTCTAAAAGATTAACACAAAAACACATCATATTCGTTTCACATAGTGCGACTCTTTAGGTTCGTCTCAATTGGAAATGGGAGGAATTACCATAGGATGTGAGTGTAAGGATCGGTATGCCCCCACAAGCAATGTCGGCGCAACGGAAGAAATAAAGTATGTAAAACACATATATAAAGGCATCCCAAGCTAGGGGGTCGAAGTGATGCACAACAAAAACTAATACGAGTAAAGGGGTTTTAAACTGATTACAAGATATGAGGTTTTATTAAAGTGAGGGTGTATAACCACAACACAAAGAAAACCACACCAAAAAATTTTGGCTCTCATTTTCGAACCTCACCTCAACATGGAGGGATTCGAATCAAACCACCATAAGCTCCTAAAGAAAGAAGCCTCTACAAGGACACACCTCAAGTAAGTTCATACCTTAATCAAAAGATTGGCTAGATATATGCTCTAAGAAAATGGAGTCTATGTAGTGAAATGTGGAAGACAAGAAGAGTTACTAAAAGAAATATCTATGGAAGATAATCTTTTACAACTAATCTTCAAGAAGAAGTTCTATAGAAGAAAGTCTTCAAGAATCACAAGAGAAGCTAGAAAAATCTAGAGATGAAGAACTAAGGTCTAAGCTTTTTTTTCTTTTTAAGTTTTCATCAAGTTCTAAATGAGAGCAAGAACACCTCCTTTTATAGCCACCAATTTTCGGCCATATGGTGTTAGGTGGAGTAGAAGACTTGTTTTTCTTCACCTACCACCTCACTCTCACCTACCATTCCATTCTCAACTACCACCACATGTGTAAGAGAATATTTTTCATTTTCTTCTTCATTTAAAAAATATTACAAGTGATAAGAGGTGTTTTTACGTGTTTTTAAGACCATAATTCTTATGATTTGGATTCACTTATTGCTTAAATCATGTCACATTTGCATTCAATAGGTGTGTTAAGTGAATACAGGTAATAAATGAGAATACATGAAGAAAAGGGAAGAAAAACGATGTAGAAAACAAGTTCAAGCATGTTTTTCAACACCTAGGCGGTTTATGCATCTCCTACCACATTCGAGCGATAATTCTGTACATTTAGAGACCGACTTAGACAAAGTTTCCTTCTACAAAGTTTTAGATGTATGTCTTAGCTTCAAATGGGAACTTGAAACATCCAAATCGGAGGTCTATAGAGATAATTGTGAAGGAAATACGATTGCTGTGCCGAACAGAAAAGTACATGTGCCAGGATACGCCCCAACGCCTTCCTAGTCATGCCTAGGCATGGATAGTCCGAATGTTACTCCTTTTCAGCCAAAATTCCAGAATTATATGATGGGTAAGAATCACTTTTGGCCATAATTCAGCACATGTGTTGAGGGGTTGTCATAAGTGTGTTTCTTGGTAGATTTACTTTATGGGTGCCAAATCAGAAACAACCTCCATATTGAAACGTAATTTAGGTATACTTAGCGACTGAATTGGACAAAATGTCCTTCTGGAAAGTTGTAGATCTATGTTTTATCTGAACATGGGGACTTGAATCATCCAATTTGGAGATCTGTGGAGAATTCTATGAGGAAAAGACTAAGACTGCGCTGGAAAGCAAGAAAATGGCAGCATGCATGTGTTTTGTTGAAGTTTTCACATGGTTATGCTTGGTGGAATTCTTAAGGCCGAAAGTTTAGCATTTTTTAGCTGGTTGGAATCTTAAAAGCCAAACTTTAAGCATCACCTTAGGTGGAATTCTCATTGGGGAACTTTATTGGCAATTCTTAATGCATACTTTAGTGGAATTTTGGCTATAAAAGGAGGGGGAACCCATACTCTTCATCATTGACTATCAATTTCAGATTTTTGGAGGAGAGGGGGGCAGCCCCTAATCTAATTTCTCCACCATTCATCACCATTCTTCATCACTCTTGGAGGGGAAAACTAGAGGAAGGAAAAAAGCTTGGGGATTGAAGGCTCAACTTCAAGATCCATCATTATTCACTTTTGAGGGAGTTTTTATAGCTTTTCATTTCAATTATGTCTATGAACATGTGTATTAATTCATTTATGTTTTTCATATTATCCATTATGAACTAAATTCATAAGACTAGGGCCATGTAAGGCCAAATTGTGATATATGCTTATAATAGATGATTGTTGAGGTTGTTCTTATATTGTTATGTGATGTGAATTTGTGTTTTTGCCTATCTTGCATATACTTGATCACTATATGCTAGAATCTTATGCCTAGGTTAATATTTCGGGAGAAAATTGACTTAGGGTGCAAGAAATTCACATCATGACCCGTAACTAATGAGGAATTGCCCTAGACATAGGTAAAGATTCCCGGGTGAAGTTGTTCGATTCAAATCGAGTGAACTCTAGTACGTTAATGCATGTTTAGTGGTTAGATTTCCGGATAGGAATATTTGGGAAATCACGATCTAAGCATAGGAGTTTATACGCGAGACATCGGTTATTCTCTACCCTCGGAGTTCTCACCATAACAATATAAGCGTAATCCTTCAACGAGAATCTTTATAAGTATAATTGATCAATTTGAACCTAGCATGTGCCTTAGTCTCCCTTTCTATTTTGTTTTAAATCATTTGTTCAACCTTGTTCTTATCTTACGCATTTCACACTCATTTTACCTTTATTGTTTTGATCTTTGTTGTTATAAAATCTTAAACTAGAATTCAAGTCCTTGTGGTTCGACAATCCGGACTTCTCGTCCACTTTTATTACTACACACGACTAGTGCACTTGCTATTATAGCACGTTAGCTTTTAGCGTGTCAACAAGTCAAACTTTGACTAGCTTTGAATTACAATCTTGTGACTTCATTTATTAAGTCCAACTTAATTAAAATGGCTTCCAAGTCTTCCAAGACTTGTTAATTAAATAATCCTCATGATTAATTAATGGTAAAATTAGTAGCTTAAATAAATTCCCGGATAATAATAATTTCCGTTAATGATTAATCTCCAATATTAACTAATAGAACAATTATTTTCCCAAACCTACTAATTAAAATGTCTTCCACTTAATCAATTAATCTCATTAATCAATTTCACTTTAATCCTAAATCGGATTAATATTCACATAGTAATTGAACTTTCTTGAGTAAGTGTGTAACCCCATTGTAGGTTCGTTCATGTACTAGTAGTAGGAACACAACCCCGTTGTGCCTTTGCAATTTTCATTGCTAGATTTAATTACTCCAAGTATTTTAATCCAACCAAGAATTAATTACCGATTAATTCATGGTTCCTACAAATCAAGGTTAGTACTAGCCACGCGCCAAGAAGACCTAGCCATGAACGATTATTAGGTGACCTTTCCGCATTACGATTTTTGCATAAGTAAAATCCTTCCATCAAATATCCCGATCGAATCTAGGACTTGGATGTCAGTCGAAATCCCAGTAACTCGATTCTATGTATATTGATCTAAGTGACATTGACCAATTTATCAATCGAGCGAGGAAACACTACGCCTCCTTATTAATACTACTCCGGCCGGAGGTTCCCATGGTCAATACACTGTGAAGTACATAGGATATGCGCTGATGCTAATGATCAGTGACGGATTCTCTCTTGGCACTTACGCGCCTCCGTACATAACCAGACTGGACCCAATATGCCCCACTTTATGACTCACCTGGAATCGTGTGACAAATCTAAGTACAGTGAGCGATGCACGAGACGACCAATGGTGCCTCAAGTCATGAGGACCAATCTTATGCCTACGTAACCGAGGAGATTCCAAATTCGACATTGACTCCAATATGGAATCTCGGCGGGGTTGTTCAGTTTACTCGATCCCAACGAGAACCCACATACATGCACTGATGTACACCGTATCAGTATCCATGGAATAGGATACACTCTCCAAGAGTGTGCATTGTACGTGCAAGTCTTTACGAGTCATTGATATCCCTATCTCAATGATTCTATGACTTGGAACATCTTTAAGACCACAACCTTAGAGACGTATTCCATGATTGGAATCCCCAATACCAAACACATCTCATAGCTTAAGAGTGATCTAGGGGACTTTATCTAATTGCATAGAATGATAAGATAAAGAAGAAAATGCCATTTATTAAATTACTTGACAAGATACAATATAAGACTGTTTAAAGAGTCGGCTACTACGCCCTACAAATGGCGCACCGGGCACCTAACTCTTTCAGTGAGTGTCACCTAGCCAGTCCTATGGACTCACATCATAACTCAATCAAGTACGAAAATGAACGAATCATTTACGAACCTCTGAGCTATAAATACCGTATGTGTATAAGCCCTTCACTGACGTATCCCGATCAAGTGAGAGTCATGGTATATGTCAAACTCACTAAACTTGATACTGTGCATTAGACCATAGCATAAAGAAATTACCAAACTACCCTCCATGTCTTACATGAGTTAGTTTCATTGCTTTGGCCAAAGACTTATAATTTCATTTGTCTATGATCGCACAGGATACTTTCTCGTTTACTACTGAGATAGTAAATCCCATCTTCGCGATCACTTCACAAGTGCTACTTGACTCATGGAGATCGCACTTCGAGGTCGGCCCTACCAAAGGGTGATTTGGACCTAACTACTCTAGTAACAGATTCAACAGCACAAGTACATTGATCATGACCCCTCAGGTCTAAGCCTCACGCATACTATTATGATCATTAATCCAATCATTGACAGTCACTGAGTTAATACCCATGTGATCGGATTACTGCGAGCCGTGTTCAAATATATCAATTCCATTGGTATATCTATGACACGTGTTCTCACTATCCCATTGTCTTCGACTGGCACTCTTTGTCAGAGCATGTGTCATGCAAGTCGAATCTTAATGCCCAATTAAGATTCCTTAACTTGCGAACCCTCTTAAGTGATCAGGCGTCAGACTCTCTCTGTGCCACTTCTTTATTCCATAAAGGGTGAAGAGTCAACCTCAATACACATGGACTACTTGTTCAATACTTATTATTGTCATGAATTTTTATATGAACAAAAGAATAAATGCCTTTATTAATCAAGTTCGTACAACATAATTGGATACCTTATACAATATATTTGTCCTCATTGGCATTTAGGGCATATACCTAACAGTAGATCATCCTGAGGGCATTGCACCTATAGAAGTTTGACCTTTACTATTTGTATACATTACGCTTTCTTTTGGAATCTTAACTTAATCACTTTCTTCTAAGTGTTTGGTTAATTCCCATTCTTCTCCATCTAAATCGCTATTATCTATATTTAAAGTTTTAATCGTCTTTACTCCTACTGAGGCTAATCCTTCTATTATTCCATCTATATTAATTTTATACTGAGGGAAACTATTATTAGTTACTCTTCCTAAAAATGCTATAGAAACGACCAAATTATTACCATCATATGTTTCATATCCTCTAGTTTGCAGTCCTATAGTGATTTTACTAATATTTTTAATACTTTTCATCATATTTGGGGATACATAAAATATTTCTATATTATTATTCATATCTATTTCCATGCTAGCGAATACTACCCTCTTAGCATCTGTCAAACTTTTATCTAGTAATAGAACTACAACTTTCCCACCAGTTCCTTTCCTAGTTAATCCTTTTATTCCTATAATAATTAATCCTAAATGTATATATTTTTGTTTCAATTGTTTTAATTTCTTTATACATTCGTGACTGACTAAGCTTATATTTTCAACATTTGTTGTAACTTTTACTTCTTTTTCTCTAAATTTTTTAATTAAATGTGTTTTAAAATCCATCTTTCCTACTTTATATAAAGTTTCAGATTTGAACTTATCTATTCCTTTGTTGTTATACAAATTAAGATTTTCTTCTACGTCTATTATTTCTTCTAATTATACTTCTCTATTTGTGTCTTGACTTCCTGATCCTTTGAATATTCTTTTAGTGAAAGTGTTACTTATTTTTTCCTTTTCTTTTTCTTTGTCATTTGATTCATTTAGGGTCCTACTAGTACCACTGAATGATCTCCTACCTAACATTTTTACCAGTATATATATTTTTTAGATTCTTTTTTATGCTTTTCTGTTTCATCTAATTTTTGGTTTGCTAACTTTTCCTCTAAACTATCTTGTAAATCTCTTTTAATTATTTGAGAAATAGTATCTATCTTGGTGCTTAACCTTTCAAGTTTATTTAATTATTTGAGATACAATATCTATCTTGGTGCTTAACCTTTCAAGTATATTTTCTAATTTATCTAGTCTTTCAAATATTTGTGAAATTAAAGCGAATTGAATATTCCAAAGTTTAGGATAGAGTTTGTTGGATTACTATTTCCTTCAGAGGTAGTAAACCTTGTTTCTGCACTTAAATAAGTATTTGCTAATTCAATTGCCTTCATATATTCTAATCTATTTTCTAAATTGTTCATCCACTAACTATTTGTTCTATATTTTTTAAAATTTTATTAGTCTCTAAAATTTGGGCTTCAAATTTATTTACTTTTTCTATTACTTGACTTAGAGTTCTCTTAGTTTCGATTTCTATTTGTTTTAGTTTATTACTTTCCAAAATATATTTTAATTCTATTATTTCGTCTTTAGTAGGGAAAAGCTTGTTATATTTCTTAACTATTATTAGTGTTTCTTCAGACTGTTGTGTAATGCAGTCTAAATTATTATTTTCACCCTTTTTTTACTATTTCTCTATTTACTAAAATAGCTTCTTTTAATGATTCTAATATATTATAAAATTTGGTGTTGCCCAATTCTAAATTTGACGCTAGGGATATAAGTAAATCTGTTAAACTATTTAAATATTTATTTTTTAAATGTAAATTATGTTTAAAACTTGAAATCTACAAATAAATTTATGTTTATCTAAAGAGATTATTGATCTATCAGCTAAACTGTATTCAAAATTTAAATATTAATTCTAATCTTTTAAAATTAGAAGGATCTATTTGAATAAATTGCCGCTATTAATAAATTAAAAAAATGTAATATAATTTTGGCGATCTCTTAATATAGGTGGTAAATTCTAATAAGTATTAACCCAACTATCTATCCTAATTATTAATTGGTTTCGAAACTCTAGTATTATTTCCGGATTACTATAGTCTAAATTTTCCAAAGTATTGAGACAATCAATAAAAGAGTTCAAAATATGAGGAAAAATTGGCATGTAAACAAATTACGTAAATAATCTAGGATTTATGCAAATTTAAGGTGGATTGGGATTCCCTTTTCTTTAAAATATGTATAATTACTCTCATGGGTTTAAATAATTTCATAAGAAAATAAAGGGACAAAACTGAAAATAATTTAAAGTTTATGTACTAGGATTGAAAAATGACCTTTAATAACCTGCCACGTGTCGTTATCTGAGTGAAGTTTGGTGCCACCAAATTTGGTGACATCGACCAGACAATAAGATTGTACACTGGGGCTATGTTTGTTTGTGTTTTCAGAACTCAATTTTCATTTTCATTTTCATTTAAAAAGAAACATATGTATTTTATACCATTCTCAACTAAAAATACACTTATTTTTCATTTTCTCCTTTCACATTCTACAATAACTATCTTTCACTTTACCAAATCATACTCATATATATCTTTCTCTCATATCTCCTTCTTAAAATCTGTATTTTCGACAACAATTGTGATGTTATAGTGGAACAAAATACAAAGGCTCTGTTTGGATGTATTTTCATTTCATTTTTAACCGTCGTTTTCTAAATGTATGAGAAAAGGAGTTTTATTATTTTTTTTTGAAAATAACGGTATGTTTGGTTGTGTTTCTGAAAATTGTTGGAATTGATGATTTGATGATGCATAAAATGATTAAGTTAGTTAAAAATAACGATTATATATATAATATAAATAAAGTAATAAATAATATTATGTTGATTAAATATACTTGTAAGTAAAATTGACCCAAAAACAATACTAAAAATACTCAAAAGGGGTCTTACAATGTGCACAAGTTTATGAGGGTTAATACTTATTTTATTCTACTATAGCACCACAATTGTTGCCGAAAAAATAGATTTTTAGAAGGAGAAGTGACAGAAAGAAAAATGCGAGTGTTAATTGGTAAAGTAAATGGTAGTTATTGCAGAATGTAAAATTAAAAATGAAATAAGTATATTTTCAATTGAGAATGCTGTAAACTGTGTATTTTCATTTTCAAATAAGAATGAAAATGAAAATATGGATTCGAAAACACAAACAAACATAGCCATATTATTTACCTTCATAGACTTGTGCATATTTTAAGACCCATTTTGAGTGCTTTTTTTGGGGTCAATTTTTATCATTTTCACTTATAAATATATTTAATCAATATAATATTATCTTTTATTTTATCTATATTATTCACATATTCATTACATTTAACTAACTCAATCATTTCACATATCATCAAATTATCAATTCCAATTATTTTCGAAAACATAAAAATAAAAAAATTCATGTTTTCATATATTTTAAAAAATGACGGTTGAAAATGAAATGAAAACACATCCAAACAGAACCTAGACTTCTTACTAATAAGTAAAAGAAGCCAATGTCAATCAATTAAATGGGCGTTGCCTACTCCTGTATTATTTACAATAATATTTTTCAGGACCATATTATTTTTAACTCATTATGCAATTCACAACTAAAGTATGCGCCAATTGTAACCTCAACAGAAAAGATCTAAATCGAGCTTAAGAAAGAAAATTGAAATCAAGGTTAAAGAGATAAATTTGTAGTCATGGTAGACAAGTTCACAACAATAATGAAGTTACAACAATTAGGAATACCAAGATGAAATGAATATTAACAATAAGTTTATTATACTGAACGGAATGAAACCAAATGAAGCATGATAAAGTTAAGGTAGACTATGACAAAGTTTTATGTCCTTTATTTTCATCATGATCAATTCTTTTCATTCAAAGAAATTTATCTTGCTGAACCAAAACTAAAATGTCGTCCCTAACTTTAATTTGCCATTGTTGACAAAAGTAGATAGTTCTTTGACTGAAGAGACATGTAGATGTAAGATAATTGTACGTGCATGTCTGATATTGTGACCCTACAAACAAACAAAAGTGTATTTTGTCTGGTGCGTATGTAGGACCTTGTTTTGCGTGGCTTCTATTTCAACACATCATTATCAACGTCTTATAAGTAATTGCTTTGCTTTGATTATTATATTAGACATCAGAAAGCAACGTGGTCTTAAAAACATGGAATTCCATATCTGGATACTAGAAAAAAAATAACAAATTAGTTACAAATTGTTAAATGGCAAAATCAGAATTGTTATTAATTATAAACATAAAGTGACAAGAATTTTATTTAGTCACTAAAATAGTTTTTACAAGTTTAATAGTAACAAGAATCTTATATAACTTGTCACTTTAGATAATTAGTGACAAAAAAATTATTGTCACTATTAACATTTAGTGACAGCTATTATAGTTGTCACTATATATGAATTGTAAAAACTATATATGTTTTGTCATTACCTAATGACAATTTTGATATTATCACTTTAAATTTTATCATAAATATAATAAAATTATATTTTATTGTAGTGGGAAGAGTGTGTGTTTGGTAGTCATGAGGGTTTCAAATTAACTAAGTGCTTCAAATAACAAGGATTAAGAATGTGGTTATTTAAGTTATGGAATATACTCAATATCTTTGAAAAGAATATTTTAAGTTTCATTCTTTATTTAAGTTTATGGAGTACTCATTCTCTTTGAAAAGAATATCTTTAGCTTTTATCAAAATGTTAAAGGTTATTCTATAGATGAGTTCTGAATTTATTTGAATGTACTATAATCTCTAAGACGTGTAAGATATTGGTCTTTTTGGTTCTTTTTTTTAGTTGCATAGGTTTGATTGGTGGTAAAATGACAATCTTATGATTTGCACGGTGAAAAATAGGAGGGTTTATTGGATCGTAAGAAATAAAGTGAAGTTTTCTTTTTCCTTTTCTCTCTTTCTTTTCTTTTTCCTTTTTTTTCTTTTTCTTTTGCACGTGCAATCATGGGCTTTTTCAGAAAGCATTATAATACTTGAAAATTCTCAGGACTTGAGATTTTGGGTGATCTCCACCCCACATGTATAAATATATATTATGGGGTTCACCATTACATATATACATATGATGGTTGAAATCATCCCACAACCCTAAATCCCGAGAGCCCCAAGTATGACCCTTTTAGCAAATCAAAACTGAATTGACGCGAATCAAAATCGAATTGACACGTGCGTCTTTTTCGTCCTCCTTTATCATCCCATTCTTGGCGAGGTGATGCCCCTATGATGGATTAAAATGCGGCAATCTGTCTTTTATGTTTCATAGTTTTTTGTTACTATATGATATATATATATATATTAATTTTTTTCACGCGTATGACAATTCTAATCTCTCTAGCTTCAATGTCTCTGGTGAGAGTTTCATTTCTAGAATTTGACTGTTATGATGCAATTGTGGTTTAGCGTCTGACGAAATATGTTTCAATTAATGTGATAGATGATAGTATTATATTGAATAGCTATTTCTATTAATAAAATTATTTTTTATTGATTGGGCTAAAACATATTATTCCACATTTTATTAGTTTGTTTAATTAATTTTTTTCAACTTTTCATTATTATCAGTACTTATAAAGCAAACTTGAAATTATTTATTATTATATATCGGGGATAAAAATATAATTTTGTGTTAATTTTTAAGACCCTTTTGTTTTGTGGAGGATGACAAGTTTTGTCAAAAGTAAATATAATTATGTAGATTCTTGGTGCATCAGAAATGGCGAAACACATGGTAGACAGAATGAATGGTTATTACATACTTGGGGGAATATCGATCCCTACAAGAATCATCATTCTTAATACTACAATATACCAAGCAAAAATTTGGGAATGAACTCAGAAATGCACATTCTATTTCCACCTCATTCCATTATACATGAGATAATAATGAGAACAATAGAAGGGAAAGATTTAAGGAAAGAAGAAGAAAGTTTTTGATGAGCTGGACAGAGATGAAATCGTACATGCAATCATGGAGCTATGAGAATCTCAAAAAAATGAAGTGGTCGGTAAGATATATCTCACACTTTTCAGATGTCTGTAAGACCCGACCCCTGACTGCCCCCCCCCACTTTATATAATTCAACGACGTTTTCTGCCGACTAATTGCAATGATCAGTATAATGAACTTGTCGGTAAAGATACAATATGGAATTTCGAATTAAAATTAAAAAATATAAAAAAAAATGAAAATTGGATAATTTAACATGAATCTTGTTAGAAGTAGTAATCGAAAGTTAGTAATAGTGTATTATACAATAATGCACTTACCAAAAAAAAGTATTAGACGATAATGTTAAACTTTTTTTTTATATATATATATATCAAATTAAAAGAGTGTTTTATTACGGTTTTAATTTTGAAAAATCTAACAATAATAAGAATTTGGAATTTGGTATAAATGACACAAAATATTGTGTAGAAACTGCATGTCATCCTTGAAAGTTAGTGATACGAGCACGCATAGAGACAAGAAACTTGTGAAAATTTCTTGCAAACTTTTACAAGAACTTAATTAACATACTTGTGTTGTTGTGTACATGACTAATTTTCAATGGGGACTTTACACAATCCTACTATTAAATTTGTGAAAACTAGTATTGTGCTAAATAAGAATTGCTTATGCTAAATACCTATCATGTAGACCTTGCCACTTTGTGTCGATTATTTTGCTTTCTTGTTGAATGACATAATATTACTTTGTTCATCCTAAAAAGATTAATGTTACGTTCATTCTGACTTTTGTTAGGAATTAACAAAAATCTATTGTTTTTCGAAAGTACTATTTTCATAAGCAAAAGACAACAAACAATATTATCTTCTAAAATTTGCCGTGATTTGGTTTAATTTATAACTATCGTCGATTATCTATATATATATATATATATGGTACTTTCTTTCCTTAAATACGATTGCAAATTTATAGTAAAAGTGAATTAATTATAAATTTCTCAATTAAAATGACGGGTAATATAGTTATATTAGTTAACAAATACCTACTTTTATAATAAGAAACGAATATTTTGGAATGGACAAAAGTAGAATAGTGGACGTCTTTTTTGAATGGTCAAAAAATCAATTTTCGATAAGGTCAAACCTCAAACTAAGAAATTGAGTTTATTTATTCGGTAAGAAATGAATAAGAGGCGATACATATCGTGCATGTTGGAATTAGGTAGTATTTGTTGGTGGGGTCTGTGAAAAGCAAAGATTTGGCTTAATGCTGTATATGCACCTATCATTTTCTAACTTTGAAATGAAAATTAAATGTTTATATAAAGTTTATTAAAGTATTATGTGTGGTGGGACGGTGTGGATTGGTGAGATATAAGAAGGTGGTGGGTTTCTTATCATATCAGTTCTGCTGAGTGTAGGACAGACATCTTACACCATCTATTTATTTAATTTTCCCAAGCTTCATTTCACGTGTGCCCTTTTTGTTAACAACGTCTTATATCAATCAGGTGGTCTTTCCTCGGTGATACTTGGTGGTTTCGAAAATTCAACTCTTGAAAAATATCCACCATATATAGTATTAAAATATATGTATGGGGTGCATCAATATATATATATATATATATATATATTTTATTGTGTATTGACACTTTGCATGGTGGATAGACTTCGAGAGTTGGACTTTCGGAGCCACCAAGTATCACCCGTCTTTTTTTGACTGCTAATCAGGTGGTCTTAATTATATATTAATCAAGTCGCCACCAAATGTTGTCTATGATCTACATGTGGTGGTGGATATACATTACATACATGGATATATAATAAATGTTTTATAATTTTGTAAGTAACCAATGTAAAATAAAAATATAATCATTTATTGTACATCTAATTATCCAATATATATCCGTCAAATGTATCATAAAATATATATTGTCACCACCCTTACCTTTTCATGAAATGATTCCTCAGCTTAAACCTTACATCTCTGTCCTTGTTCAAATAACTAATTGTCCTGGTAGACAAATTAAGGCCGTGCTGGTTTTTTTTTTGAAAATTTTGGTGAAAATGTTTATTGGGAGTTGTGTATTTTGGTGAAAATGTATTTGATTTTATTTTCAAAAGAGACAAAAATTACTGTAGTAGTCAAATCATGCAAGTTTTTGTTTGAAAGGTTGTGTTTATAATTAGTTAACGATTGAAAAATATAATATAATATAAGTTTTAAATGATTATAATATTATGGTTATATATATATATTATATATATATATATATTGTAGTTGATATAATTAGTAGGCACCCTAAAGTAGACACAAATAGGGACACAATAGTTGACAAATTTTTTGACAAAAAAAGTCCTTAAACATAAAGCAAACAAGTTTTGGCCAAAATGTGTTTGAAAACAAAAGCAAACACAACCTAAATTTGTAGTCAATGAAATGGCGACACGTGGAAAATAATATAATAGATATCATTGAAATTATTCTATTTATATTTTAAGAATTTAATCAAATTCTAATTACTAAATTAAATAGTCAAATAAATTGATATTCTATATATATTTTTCTAGCAAATAAAAAAAAAAGCCATGTGCCTAATAATATATAATGGCAAGTCAAATCCAAAGTTGTAACCTTTTAAAACATTCCATGCAATCTAATTCCTTATACAAGAAAAAATCTATATTATATATATATGTAAACATTTTCTCTTTTGAATTAGATTGCAAATCAAATCATATTTTATGGCAATTCAAATCATGTTTTCAAATAAAGAAAATAAATTGCCAACCAAGTTATTGAGAACCAATTAAATTGTGCCACCTCATCAAATAAGTATGGCAAAATTCTCATCCTTACAACTATAAATAGGGTTCAAATTCAAGAATTCAACACAACAAAATTTGAGCAAGAGAGAGATATCAAGAAATGTATTGAAAGTTCTCTACTCAAATTCAAGACGGCTTAAGGCGGCAATTAAGGCAGTTTGGTGTCAATCAAGGCGGCAATCAAGGCGGTTTGGTGTTAGTCAAGAAGGAATTCAAGGTGTTTTTCCGGTGGCATTTAAGGCGTTCTTGGCAACCATTGAGAAGTTCAAGGTGACGTTCAAGGCGTTCTTAGCGAAACTCATCAAATAATAGTGTTTAATTCGTGATTACGGTGCTAAACCCATGAATTAATGTTATTGAAATTCAAGTCCAATTTGGAGGGGCTCGAAGAGTTGAATCCACCAACACAAATCCCCAAATAATAACGTTTAATTCAAGATTACGTCGCGAATGCATTAAATTAACGTTATTCAAAGATCAAGTCAAGTTTGAAGGAGATCAAAGTACAAAACTCCTTCAAGAACTCAATCAAATTGTTGAAGAGAAGAATCAGATGAAGAAATTAGAGATTGTAACCAAATTGTTTTTATTCAATTTAATAATATTTATTTGCATGCTTATTTTTCTTGTTTGATTATATTGCAGACATTTAAAATTTGTCGTTTACAAATTTTGGCACGCTCAGTGGGACCTCTCTACCTCTCATCTCTTCCTGCACCAGAAATCTAAAGTATCAAATGGCCGCTTAAAGAAATTCGGCATTCCAAATTTCTACTTCAATCTCTCCAGTGCGATGGTCGAAAGCATTAGCGTTGTCACAAGAAGCATGAGCAAGAAACTTCAAATATCTTCAGAGCCGAGTCATTTCCTTCAAGCCATGAAAAAAGATCTACTTCATCTTAGCAATATGCATGAAGGTGGTGAATCTCTACCCTCCTCCCCATGATCCGCGTCAAGCTATTCATTCACATCAAACATAGCACCAGAGATGGTGACGAATGCAACAACCGTAGAAGAACAACTTCTCAATTTGACAAAATTCATTAAGGGACTATCCAAGCACGTCCATGAGCAAGATTCTCAAATCTAGAAGTTGATGAATAAGGTGGATAGTACTGATGCTAGCCACATAGCAGGAAAATAACCCGAAGTTCATGAAGAAGCTGAGACTTCCACAAAGCAACAAACAAGTGGAAAAGAAAAGTCTTTGACTAAGGAGTTTCAAATCTCGTCTGAGGGGTTGATTTTTTGTTGATCGATTGAAGGAGTTCATTAGGAACCATCAAGGACAAATTCGATGGGAGCTCCAAGTCATCTCTAATCTATGCCAAGCTATACACTCAAACAATCGACAATCTAAAGATGTCGATGGGTTACCAACCTCCAAAATTCCAACAATTCGAAGGAAAAAGCAACCCAGAACAACCTGTGTCGCACTTCATTGAGACATGCAATCATGCCGGTACATATGGAGATCATCTCATTAAGCAATTTGTCCGGCCACTAAAAGAAAACAACTTTTACTGGTACACGGGCCCGGAGGCTGACTCGATAGATAGTTGGGAACAATTGGAGCATGAGTTCCTCAACCGCTTTCCAGCACCTGATGAACTGTCACTATGATTGAGCGAACAAATTCTCGTCAATGGAAAGAAGATCCCGTCATTAATTATATCAATCGTTGGAGAAATTTGAGTCTTAATTGCAAGAATCGATTGTCAGAAACGTCGGCCAAAGAGATATGTATTCAAGGAATGCACTGGGGTCTCCGTTATATTCTTCAAGAAATTCAACCCAAGACATTCGAAGAGCAAGCCACTCGAGCCCACGATATGGAGCTGAGCATGACTACAAGTAGAATTAAGGGACCGCCAATCCAAAAGCCTAGACAAGTTGTTAAAAAACAAGAATTCGAGAAAGGAGGCAAATTAATTTTTTAGTCCCCGAGCAAAGAATCTATGGCTGTGAGTACAACACCCATCAAATTAAGAAGCAAAATAGATGACAAGATTGGTAACAAAAGGGATGTGTTGCAAGAAAAGGTGCAAAGAAGGATGAGCCTTAAAGAGATGCAATCAAAAGAATATTCGTTCCATGACTCAGATGTCTTAGGGATACTCGATGATTTCATCAAATCAAACCTCATTGAGTTTTCTGAAATGAAACGACCTGAAGAAGCTGGGGGAGTTGATGATCCAAAGTACTGCAAATGCCATCGCTTAGTCGGACATCCAATTCACAATCGTTTCATTTTCAAAGGCAAAATCATGCAATTGGCTAGCCAAGGAAAAATCTCACTTGAGGAAGATAATGCAGCCGCCAACCTCACGACGATTACATTTGGAGCATTTGGTGACATAGTGTTCGAAAAGTCCAAATTGAGCACCAGAGTAAAGCCCAACCACATTAGAGGTCTCTCGTGTAATGTGGTACATAAATAAGAAATTCCTTCAAATGAAGATAATTTGTCTGGAATGGAATTCTCTCCTGTTATGGATCAATGCCTGTCAGCAATGGCCTTCACTGATGAAGATTTGTGACTTTGCTCCAAGCCCCACAATCGGCCGTTATTTGTAACTGGCTACACTCATGAGCAAAAAGTAAATAGAATACTGATTGATGGAGGCTCTGCAGTCAACATTTTACACTTGTGTACTTTGAAAGAGTTGGGAATTTCCACCGATGAGCTTTCCAGTAGTCGTTTGATGACTAAAAGCTTTAACCAAGAGGGGTAAAGAGTTGTTGGCATCATAAGACTCGACCTTTTGATAGATGATATGACGTCAACTGCGCTATTCCACATTATAGATGCTAGAACATCTTCTAAAATGATTTTTGGACGACCATGGCTACACGAAAATGGTGTGGTTCCCTTAACATGGCATCAATGCTTCAAATATTGCCGAGAAGGTGTGGTTAAGAAGGTATTAGTAGACGATAAACCTTTCACTGAAGCAGAGTCACATTTTGTTGATGCTAAGTACTACATTAGAGAACAAAAGATCATGAATGTCGAGGAGAATGTATTTGGAGAAAAGTCAAGACAACAAGGTGGACAACACATGGGGAATTCAACAAATGATACTTCTCCATCCGCCAATGAATGCAATTCTTCTTCTAGAAAATCTGAGTCATTGGATGAGTTGATACTACCTTTGACAAACCTTGATGTAAAGAGGATTTGTCCATTCAACACAAGAAGCAAAAGATGAACATGGCGAATCTCTAGAATTCAAGACTGCCAAATGCTTCAACCAAAAGCTTACAAACTTCTTGTTAAAGCTGGTTACAATCCACAAGAAGGGATAGTTTTAGGAAAACTCCCTTCGGAGGCTTTTGGTGAAGAAATGCATGAACTCAATGCCACCCAAAGAATGCTTATAAAGAATGGGCATGCTATTCAAAGTCCGCGAACAGGGCTTGGATTTATTCGACAAAATCCAATCCACATCATTATAAAATGAACAAGTAGCATTGGTGGTCCCAAGTGGCATACGAAAGGGTCTAGAAGAGGGGAGGGGATTGAATAGACCCTGAAGTCTTTTTCAACTTCAAAAATTTTGTATCACTTTTAAAGATTAGAACGCTTAGGAAGCTGAGTGCTTGGGTCAGGCACTTCAGTAAAGATAACTTAGACTTAGTGATTTTAGCTATTTACCAAAGTAGGGTAAAGCTTGAATCGTTTAATCAGGGTTAGCACAGCGGAAATGATTTTAAAGCTTTAGCATTCGTTTTAATTAAATAGTCGCTTAGCAGATTAGCTTGTCTTTTTCAGAATAAATAATATAATATAAAATAAGACAATAATGAAAGTAAATGACACAAGAAATTGTAAGGTTCACTGGGTGATGTAATCCCAGCTACGTTCTTTTTCTCCTTTTTCACTTGGAAGAAATTTACTAAGTTGATTATCAAAGAATCACGCGGAATCTTCTACAAGGTAGTAAATAGGTGAAAATGATATCGGGCTCCTTGATCACACAGATTTCAGCACCAATGAAGATCTTCTTCTACAAGCTTCTCTCACTCAGAAGTATTACCTATAAGGGTTTTCAACTACTTTCTCAATGAGATGAAAGGTTGAGGGTTTTATCATAAGGGTTTGTTTGTTTTTGGAAAAATCAAACAACTTGGAATATCTGAGTAAGAATTTAGGTTTCTTCTTTGGAAGATGTTTGAGATATTTGTGACTATATGGAATGTATGTAAAGAGCTTGAAAGATTTTAGCTATGGAGTTTCTAAGCTTTTTCTTTGAAAGAGAATTTCAGCAAAGTTTTCTTGTGCATGTACGTATGCATCTATTTAGAGTTTGCTGGAGGTAAGGTATTTATAGGCAATTCATGAGATCTGTCCGTTGGACACATGTAGGAGCGTGATTCTACCTTTTCTCTGACATTCTTGAAATCCTGCGGGTTCCGATTGGATGGGAGCAGCTATAAACTCTGAAATTCTGACAGTCTAGTAAAAAAGATGGCTTGTGCACAAGTTATAATAGCTTATCACATTTAATGCTCTTATCAGACATTTAATGCATTTGAATTTATTTCCCATTTGAAATAAATATCCGTTGAATGATTGCATTTAAGTCCTTCATGACTTGAGGATTATTTCAAGTGAATCTGATATTGATCGCTGGAGTGTTTTGAGCGCTTGATCCATAAATTCTAAAATAGTCCTTTAGCTTTTGACAGATGCTAAAAACAAATCTTCATCTTATTTGACTTCAGACGCTGATCTTCAACTTCTTCTCTAATAGACTCACCTAGAATTCTATTAGTGATTCGGTATCTAATACTTTGTCTAAAATCTATAAAGATAAAAATTACATGCCTAATCAAAATTACATACTTTCAAACGCTTATACATTGATCTATGAAAACAGAAACTTATATTATATTTGGGGGTCTGACATTAAATCCTATCTTGTCATCATCAAAACATCTAACATGAAATTCCTAACAAACCATATAACTGAAGAGGCATTTTCATCAACACACTACTTATGTGGTGGAAAATAACGAAGCATATCCATCTTTGAGAGGCTTGATCGCATACCCGTCTTCAAAAGACTTGCTCTTCCAACAAAGATAGGTCGCCAAATAACCAACAATCAAAAATTGAGCATCTCCAAAAGGTTGTGGCATTTGAAGAAAATAAGTGAATCACAAACTACTAAAAGACTTCGAAGTTTGATTCCATCTCGCATGAGGCGTACTGATCTGAGCATATCATGCGATAAAGTTTCGAAGGCTAAATGGAAAACCATTATCTTCACAAAGGTCCAAACCAATGACAAAGATGACAAAGAAAGTTTGGCCTCATCACACCACATAAGCCAAAACCCATAGCACTGGCGACGCCTAAGGCTTTTTAAATACTCTGGAGGGTAATTATAAAAAATCTCTTAACATGAGCGGGATTTTATGTAATTTTCAAAAACAATAAAGGGGTTTTTGGTAATTAAATAAATTGAGGAAGTATATGCGTAAGTTTCCATTGAACAATTTCTCTGACCAATTAGGAAGAGAAGACATTTTAAATGCAAGAAACATGTATAGCTGATATAGGATCTTCACGTTAACTGAAGAAGGGTCCACTGAAGAGGTGAAATCGCTCCATCTGAACTGGAAAAAGGTGTTAAAGCAACTATTGACGAACTAATGGAGCTCAACTTAGGTGATGCAGATGACCCTCGACCAATCTGCATTAGTGCTTTGTTAACCCCCTATGTAGAGAAAATCTATACATCATTACTTCGTGAATTTAAAAATGTGTTTGCATGGTCGTACAAGGAGATGCTTGGCTTAGATACAAACGTGGTTGTCCGCCACTTATTTGTGAAGAAGGGTGCTCGTCCTATCAAGCAAGCCCAATGTCAATTTTGTCCTGAGTTGGTGCCTTTGATCGAAAATGAAGTAAATTAACTCATTGAGGTTGGATTCATATGAGAAGTCAAGTATGTTACATGGATCTCTAGCATCGTTCCTATTCGAAAAAAGAACGGACAAGTCTAATTTTGTGTTGACTTTAAAGACCCTCGATGGTACATGTCCTAAAGATGACTTTCCACTGCCAATCGCTGAACTCATGATTGATGCCACTACTGTCCACGAGGCTTTGACTTTTATGGATGGATCCTCCGGATATAATCGAAAGCGAATGGCACCAAAAGACGAGGAGTTAACAGCATTTCACACTCCAAAAGGTATATATTACTACAAAGTAATGCCATTCGGATTAAAGAACACTGGTTTTACATACCAAATAGCCATGCAAAGGATTTTCGATGATATGCTTCATAAAAATATCGAGTGTTACGTTAATGACCTAGTCGACGATGTTAGGAAAGTCTTCAAACGCTTGAGGAGATACCAACTTAAAATGAATACTCTAATATGCGCATTTGGAGTTAAGTCTAGAAAATTTCTTGGGTTCATTGTTCGTCACCGAGGCATAAAAATTGAGCAAGAAAAGATTGATGCAATTGTGAAGATTCTTGAACCCAAAAATATCCATGAACTTAAAAGTCTGCAAGGAAAACTGCTATATCTTCGAAGATTCATTTCAAATTTGGCTGGTTAATGTCAAGCATTTAGCCACATCATGAAGAAAGGTGTTTCGTTCGAATGGAATGAAGCTTGCATGAATGCTTTCAAAAGCATAAAATCATATATAATGTAAGTCACCTGTGTTGGTGGCACCTGTGTTTGGGTGTCCATTAATTCTTTACATTGTTGCTCAGGAGCGTTCTGTTGGGGCTCTACTTGCACAAGAGAATGATAATGGGAAGAAATGTGCCTTGTTCTATTTGAGCAGAATGATGACGCCGAATGAATTGAACTACTCACCAATTGAAAACATATGTTTGGCTCTCATCGTTGCAATCCAAAAGTTGAAGCATTACTTCCAAGCACACATTGTTCGCCTCGTCTCTAAGGAAAATCCACTGAAGTATGTAATGTCAAGACCCGTTCTTTTTGACAAACTCGTAAGATGGTACCTCCAATTGCAACAATTTGAGATCATGTACGTCCCTCAAAAGTCTATAAAAGGGCAAATCTTAGCTGACTTCTTAGCTGATAACCCCATCCCTGCTAAATGGAAGTTGTCTGATGATCTACCTGATGAAGATGTTCTTTTAGTTGAAGTAACACCTCCTTAGAAAATGTACTTTGATGGAGCTTCTCATAGGGAAGGAGCCAGTGACAGGGTTGCGTTTATCACCTCCGATGGAGAAGTGCTGCCATATTCTTTCACACTGACCCTAAATTGCTCAAATAACATTGTTGGATACCAAGCTCTAATCCTCGAATTAGAAATGGCAATCGACATAAAACAATTTCACCTTAGAGTGTTTGGAGACTCCAAATTGGAGATAAATCAATTAGAGGGATCATATTAAGTGAAAACAACTTGTTGGATGGCTTGGAGATGTGACAATTGGGAACGTACCAAGGAAAGATAATAAGTAAGCTGATTCGTTGGCGAAACTTGCTTCTATCCTCGCCATGCCTGGAAATAAAGTATGAGTTCTAATATGTAAGAGCTGGATCATCCCACCGATCTTTGAAGACGGGGATAGCGATGAAGAAAAGAATCACATTGTCGAAGTATTTAAAATAGAAAAAGAAGATCGGTGAGAACCACTAATGGATTACTTGAAGTACGAGAAATTGCATGATGATCCATGTCAGAGAATTGACATTGGACGTCAAGCAACCTGCTTCATTTACTACAAACACACGCTTTATAGAAGGTTCATTTGATGGAATCTTCTTGCGATGCTTAAGCGATCATGAAGCCATTCAATCCATGGAGAAAGCTCATTTAGGGGTCTGTGGTGCACACCAATCTGGCCTGAAGTTCGCATAAAAAGAATGGGCAACTATTGGCTCACAATGGGTAAGGATTGCATGAATTTCGCTCAAAGATGTCAAGCTTGTCAATTTCACATGAATCTCATCCACCAACCACATGAGCCACTACACCCTACTGTTGCTTTATAACCTTTTCATGCATGTGTCTTAGATGTCGGCGGACCTATGACAAAGTCTCTATCTGGAACTTATACATTCTGGCTACAACTAATTACTTTTTCAAGAGGGTTGAAACGATACTCGTCAAAAAGGAAAATGTTGCTGATTTTATCCGCATCAACATCATATATCGATACGGAGTCCCTCGGTATATAGTTACTGATAGTAGAAAACCATTTTCCAATACTCTAATAGAAAGTTGTGCCAAAAGTTCAATTTCAAGTAGAGAAAATATTCAATGTATAACGTCCCTGCTAATAGCCTAGTTGAAGCCTTCAATAAAACTTTGTGCAGTTTATTAAAGAATGTGATTGTAAAATCAAAGCATGATTGGCATGAAAGTATTGGAGAAGTTTTGTGGGCATATAGAAGCACATATAGAACTCTGACGCAAGCAACTCCTTACTCGGTGTGGAGTAGAAGCCGTCATTCCTCTTGAGCAACAAATCCAATCGTTGAGGATAGCCATACAAGAAGGATTTACTGAAGATGAAAATGCTCGTTTACGGCTTGAAGAGTTGGAATCCCTTGATGAGAAGAGACTAGAGTCGCAACAACGACTTGAGTGTTACCAAACTAGTCTTTCTAGGGCGTTCAACAAGAAAGTGCAAACACGCTCCTTTGAAATTGGTGTTGGTGTCTGGGTGAGCATTCACAGCGGAATAAAACAAAACCCAAACTCCACTTTAGACATCGTTTATGATGTTATTGATATTTTAATAAACATATCAATAATCCAATTAACGACATAACAAAAATACGCTAACTTTCTTCGTTGCGGTTGTTTTGTAAACCAAGCGACGAATCCTTGATCCCTCGTCTCTAGATCGACACACGAAATAACTGGAAATCCACCCTTCCTCCTTCAATAGGCGGCTAGATGGTGGTGGAGAGTTCTTTTTCTCTTTGTATGTTGAAGAGAGGCAGAAAAGTTTTTCACGTATTCACTTAACAGCTAAATGTAAAGTGTTACTTATGACCTAGGTATTGGAGTTGGAGGGTATTTATAACTCTCTAGCAAACCCTAGTCATCTGCTCTCTAAGACCCATCCGAGTGGGTCAAGTCTAGCCTAGCTTATTTGAATCGTTTAAAAATCTGCTGCCCGACACTCAAGTTCAAATGTGACATTACTCAACGTTCGAACGTGGCTCTAGGTCACGTTCATGCGTGGAGCCCTTTGTTATCAAATGACAAAGCTCCATACATGAAGTGATTTCCCCATTGTTTCTTAAAGCGTGACTCTCTATGTTCATCTCGATTAGCAATGGGAGGATACTAAAGGATGTGGGTGACAACTAGAAAGCCCTGTGGCCCCACATTGTCGCCCAATCAAGTACGAAATGAATATATCATACTGATCTAGGTCAGAAATTAACCCTCCCCTCATCGTCTGGATGACCTCGTATGACGAACTAACTACTAATAAATGAAGATTATAGACTGCACTCGAAGTATCGAGCTGCCTACGTATCACACCGGGATCAAGTCTAACGCAGTTCCAAAATATGATATAATTTTCCTATGGTATAGATAATTCGAATATGACTAATCTTTAATTTATATATATATGATCGTACTGTTAAGTCTTAGTTTAAATAACGAATCAACGAGCAAGCTTACGAGTGTAATCAATATTGTTCCCCCACCCCCATCCCCCTTTTCACTCATAAATGCTGGTATTTATAGTGTCCATCCATGTTGGACGACTACTGTTTTGCCAGCTGGAAGTTCAGCCTGGATGATGCCACGTGTCTTCAAGGGATGGTCAGGATCCCAGTTCCTAGACTCGGGTCATGGGTCAACCCGACCCGAGTGTAAAGAAACACGCGGATCTTGTAGTGTTTTGCAATTTATAGACTCGGAAGGGACCGTGATCTAAATACCACGTTTACGACCTCAATAGGTCATTATATCATTTACCTTAGGCAAGTATCGATACAACATGTTACCTATTAACGATGTAACAAGATAGCAAGGGTATGTGTGGGCCCCCACTTTTTAGTATATCATTAAGTCCCCCACTTCGTTAGTGATGATGAGGGTTATTATTTATAGTGAATTTTCGAGAATCAGTGACGAAGTAATGAGTTAATGACGTATCAGACAATGCATTAAATATTCTGACACCTTCACGCGTGCCGCAGTAATTTTTACCTCTGCATTTTGTCATTTCCGAGAAGACGTGGTGAATTAGAAACGTTACTTCATGTGATCCATTAGATTAGAGGCCACTGAACAGATCTAAGCCGTTCATATCTTGTTTTTACCCTACTATATAAACTGTTCGGAATTCACCACATTTACCTCGCACAACCTTTAGCAAGAAAGATCTTCATCTACTTCGCTTACATTCACCTGCATCGTTCGTTGAGACTTAGAGTATAAATTTATCTGCTTCGTCTATTATTCATCTGCATAGTCAGCCAATTTTACTTAGGTATAGTATCTCTATCTCTCTTCTTTTAATTTTCTATATATCATGGTCGTAGATCCTGGGGACGAAGTGGTAAATATTCTAGGAGATTCCGATGTGGAAGAAACTAACGACCCAATAGTTCAAGTCCCTCTTAGTCATAGGGTAAATGTCAGTAGTAGTTCTGAGGATAGCTCGGATTCTGATTCAGAATCCTCCAATAGTGATGAAGAAACCACCATCCCCGAGGCTTTAGATATAGTCGAGGATCAGCCAGGCCCGGCCTCGTATGCGGATTACAAAGGTGGGGATGATCCTAACTCTAACCTCTTCCTGAACCTTTCTCATACTCATCGTATAACTTGGTTACAAATGGCTTCCTCTCTAAACAAAGCTAAAATCACCAAATTAAAAGCCAAATACTATATTCCCAATGACTACTGTATCCAAATCCCCGGCCCTACAGATCGTTTACACCGACCTCCAAAGGGATTTCGAACCTTTCACGTCGCCCATTTAATGGCCGGACTTAGGTATCCCCTACATCCCGCTATAGTTTCCATCCTTCAATTTCTTCATATCTGTTCGACCCAGCTTCTACCCAACTCATATAGACACTTGGTCTATTTTATCGTTCTGATGACCTCTTACAACACCCCAGCCGACATTCCCAACTTTAACCGCTTTTTTAATTACAACGATGCACAAAGGTTACCGATTTAGGCTTTTATTTTCTCTATCCACAAAAACATTATCGGGTTTAAGTTTATCCGAATTTGTCTTTTGGATCTTAGAAAGATAAATATTTTTCTTCGCTCCCCCCGTTGGTGAGCCTTGGTCTGTAAGTCGTAAGTGGAACTTGAATGTTCCCACCAAGCTCGTAGGTGTTAGAAACCTAACGATATCACTCGAACACCTCAATGAAATACTCGAGTACCTCAATGAAATACTCGAGTGGTATTGCAAGACTTTTTTGGTGCATGAGTCTGTTTTAAGAGCTTGTGGACTAAGTGCTGCCAATGTCAAGCCCATCAATGACTTTGGTAAGAAAATATGCATCGTACATTTTATATTCTTCCATTGTTTAAGATTCTAATATTTGCTAACTCTTGTAGGAATGGCGACTCGTAAAGTGTGTATGAGTCGAAAGCTCATTGACGAGCAAGAAGCCACTAAGAAAGCCGCAGCGGCTACTCGAAAACAAGGAGGGGCTGTTCCGAGCCAACCCAGGTGCACCTTTATTCAGATCATCGAACCGGACGACCCCCAAATAAATCAAGCTTCAATAGTCCGCACTCTGCCAGCCCCATAATCCAGCCGCGACCCAAATGTACATATGTCGGACGTGACCGACTTCATTTCAGCATTACCGACCCAGCCTGATGATGGCAGCCTTCGTCCTCGTCAGAAAAGAGGATGTTCCGAGGCCAGCCCAAGTTCTGTACCATCTTCCTCACAAGTCCCTTCTCCTATTTTGACTCCTTCTACATCAAAGACTCCTTCTATCTCGAAGGCCCCACCTCGGGGATTACGACCCGAGGGTACTGACGCAGAAATTTTGAAGGCTATGGACAAGTTAGAGTCCCTTCGCCTCCAAGACTACATGGAGTACAATATTCTGGATCGCCCCAGTGTACGATCCGATGTTAGGCCGATCAACCCCCAGTGGCAAATTTATGAAGATAGCAGCATCCTCGGTGCTAATGGGTCGGTGACGGCCCTTGAAATGATGAGCCATACATTGCTTCCTCGGGACAAACTTGCGATGATGGCTCATACCCATCCTTGGGTTGAAAAACATACTTTCACCCTTCTTTCCAAGCTAAAGTCATTTTATTATATCGATGTATAAACTCATTCCTATTTTGCGATCTAAACGTATGTTTAACTTCTTTTTTAGCTTGCCTTGTGCATCCATCAGCTTACTTTAAACAGTGCTCACCACAAGGACATCGGCTCATCTAGTGAGAAGGAGCTAACCGAGTACAAGGAGCAAGCAGCGGCCGAGCTAAAGTTAGTGGAGTTGGATCAAGATAAATTGGCCTCAATCTAGTTTGAGCTCGATACTATTTGCAAGTGCTTGGATCTCCAGAAGGTCAAGTCGACTCAGCTCCAAGCTGACAAGATGAACATTCAAGCCAAAAAAAGGGAGCTAAGGGGGAAACTTCTCGAGCTCGAACAGTTGTTGAACTCCGAGCATCGAAAAGCTTACGAGTTGGGCGTTACTGAGTTCATTTCTAGCTCTAATTTTGTAGCCAAGCTTCAGGATGCTCGTCTCAACGGGGTAAGGGACTTTGTTCGTTCAACTCAGTTTGACGACATCATTATCTCTCGAGCTATTAACGATCAAAGAGATGGTTTTTATAAAGCCATTGATTACTTGAAGCAAATAGGAGGATTTAACGTCGGTGTCGTCCCTGAGGAATTCGAACGAGATTATGTCAACATGGATCTCATTCGTCCATCTTTGACCCCGGATGACGAGTCCGAATACATCAACTTCCGCGAGTTCAACAACATCGTTCGCTCATTAGGGATCTAGCCGGATGAGGGTCGTGTAAGCACCTCATTCCAAAGAGAGTTGGATAATACACTGGGTCGTATTGGTGACCCTCCAACCGAACCTCAAGATCACTTGTTAATTTCTCTTGAAAACAATTTAACTATTTTTTGCTAATTTTTGTAAGTTCAACAATTTTATCTTTTGAATTGTCTTGTTTGTTGAATCATGATGCTTATTTCGTATTACCGAACTATCTTTTGAATTGTGGTCTTTTGATTGTTGAATCGTTATGCTTACTTCGTATTACCAAACTATCTTTTGAATTGTGGTCTTTTGTTTGTTGAATCATGATGCTTACTTCGTATTACCGAACTTCATGGATAAGAATTGTTTTGCTATGTTTAATTCTTGTATTAATGTCATTATATATTTTCTATTGATTCGTTGAATTTTATTTAAGAATTCAAATAATGCTTCTATAGTGCTAACAAGAGATTTTGTTGAACCATTTACTCAACATTTACCCAACATTCCGACATACACTATAATGACTTCATTGAACCAATAGGTCGCATTAAGCGTAAAATCTTCTAAGATTGTTAACATTCCAAGGTTTAGGTAATTCTTTCCCTTCCAAATCTTGCAATCTGTAAGTCATCTTCTTCGTTATCTTTATCACCTTGTATGCTCCTTCCCATTTTGCCTCCAACTTCTTGACATGCCTCGAAACCTCCATTCTTTTCAAAACAAGATCACCTATTTGAAATGACTTTTCTTTTACACGCTTGTTGTATGCTCTTGCCATAGTGCTCTTTTGTCTGTGAATATTTGCGTAAGCTCGTTCCCTAATTTCTTCCACCACATCAAGCTCAAATATCCTATCGTCCGTGTTTTCATCAGGGACATACGAATCCACTCGATGCGTAGCCATTTCAATCTCTACAGTGATCACTGCCTCGGAACCATACACAAAAAAAATGGTGTCTCACCAGTCGAGGATCGTGGTGTCGTCCTATATGCCCAGAGTATTCCCGGTAACTCATCAGCCCATGCATCTCGTTCACCATCTAATCTAGTCTTTAAGTGTTGAAGTATACTTCTATTTGCAACCTCCGTTAGTCCATTGGCTTGAGGGTGACCTACCAATGTAAAATTTTGTTGAGTTTTCAATTCATGACACCAAGCCGTGATGATTTTCCCATTAAACTGAGTTTCATTATCCGAGATTAAAATCCTTGGAATGCCAAATCTGTAAACAATGTTTTTCCTTCAGTACACCTTGTTATTATATACCGTATATGTATATTTTTACCAACATTAACCTGCAAACAATGTTTTTCCAAATGAAGTCCATAATAACTTTCTCTGTAATATGAGCCACAGCTTCGGCTTCAATCCACTTCGTGAAGTGTTCCACTGCGACAATAATGAACTTCTTTTGACCTTGTGTCGGAGGAAATGGTCCTACAATTATCAAATTATTTATTTTCTATTTATTTTTATAACCGATATAACGAATTAAAATTTTAGAATTCTCCAACTCTTCGCCAGTATTTACCTAATATATCAATCGCCCATTGATCGAATGGGTATGCAATTTTTATCACCTCCATAGGTTTTCCTAGTTGGTCAATTTCATTAGAATGGAGTTGGCATTCTTTGCATTTTTTAACGAAATCTTGTGCATCTTTCACTAGTGTCGGCCAAAAGTATCCTTGTCTTGTTATCTTTTGAGCTAACGACCATCCTGCCGAGTGATTTCCACAGCTTCCCTCATGTATTTCTCTCAGCACATACTGTGCCTCGGTGGTCTTCAGCCAACGAAACATCGACCCACCCATAGATCGTTTATATAGCACATTATTGAGGATCGTGAACCTCACTGCCCTATTGGTTATTCTTCATGCCTCAACTCGGTCATCAGGAAATTTAACTTAAGGGAGATAATCAATTATCGAATCCATCCAACTCGGTTCCTCATCTATCGGTGCAACCCTCATCGGAACTTCGTTCTCAGAATGGTCTATAACAAGGAGTGTGACCTTACGACTCTTAGATCCTGTTATCTGGTTAGCAAATTTTGACAACGCATCTGCACGGTCGTTTTCCTCTCTTAGTATCTGATATAACTCAATTTTTTCAAATTCTAGCATCAACTCTTTTACCTTCGCCAAATATCTTATCATCGTCTTTTCACGTGCTTCGTACGTGCCTGCAACCTGTTTTGCCACCAATTGCGAATCAGTATATACTTCAATAATCTTTATCTTCAGCTCCTTTGCCATTTTTAATCCTGCTATCAAAGCTTCGTATTCTGCCTCATTATTTGTTATATCAAAATTCAGCTTTATTGCAAACTCCATATCAGATCCATCGGGTGAACGAAGCCACACCCCAACTCCACCTCGTCTTGTCATTGACGAACCATCCACATGCAATATCCAGGGTTTCGCTGGCTCTACCACCGATACAACTTCTGCCTCTGCCTCCACCATCTCTACTAAGAAGCCAGCTATTACTTGTGCCTTGACTGTAGTTTGACTTTGATATTCAATGCTGAATTCGCCCAATTTTATGGCCCACTTGATAAGCTTGCCTGACACGTCAGGTTTGGCCAAAATTTACCTCAAAGGTTGATCAGTTAAGACAATAATCTGATGAGATTGGAAATAGGGTCGTAACTTGCCCATCGAGGTCACGTGTGCCAATGCCCATTTTTCAATCTGTAAGTAATTCAACTCTGCCCCATGCATCATTTTGCTCACGTAATATACCAGGCGATGATCACCCTAGATACACCTTTAATTCCTTAAATGCCTTCTCACATTCTTAAGTCCATAAATTTTTTTAACTTTCCTTAAAACTTTGAAAAAAATGCAAGCCTTTGTCTGCTGACCTCGAAATGAATCGATTTAAACTGGCCATACGACCTGTCAGTTTCTGAACATCTTTCAGGACTTTTAGAGATACCATGTTAAGTATGGCCTCAATCTTTTCAGGATTTGCCTCGATACCTCGTTCCGTCACCATATATCCTAAAAACTTTCCACCTCATACTCCGAAGGTACATTTGTGGGGGTTTAACTTCATCCCTTATTGTTTCATAATCTCGAACGACTTCTTTAGATGAGCAAGAAGATCTGCCTCCTTTACACTCTTTACAAGCATATCGGCGATGTATACTTCCATCGTTTTACCTATCTCCACAGTGAACATCATATTCACGAGTCGTTGGAGTGTTGCTCCAGAGTTTCTCAACCCAAAAGGCATGACATTGTAACAATAAACACCTCGTGCTGTAACGAAAGAGGTCTTATCATGATCTTCTTTGGCCATCATTGTTTGATTAAATCCCTGATATGCATCCATCATACACTACTACAGAAAATGCCTATTACAACTGGTTTTTTGGACCTATTACAGCGGATTTATATGGCTTAGGCCTTTTACAGCGGTTTTTAACTGCTAGGTCCCCTAGTACAGCAGTTCAATAAAAAAACCGCTGTAATAGGGTTTTTTTTTAATAAATTTTCGAACCCTACTACAGCAGCTCAGGCTAGAACCGCTACCGCTGTAATAGGGAGCCTGAACCAATGTAATAGGGTACAAGTTTTTTTTTTTGTTTAATTTTCGAACCCTGTTACAGCGGTTCAGGCTATAACCATTGTAATAGTGTCGGTTTTTTTTTATTATTTTGCATGCTATTACAGTAATATTCCTGTATAGTAATATTCGATAAACCAACACAACAAACCAGCTGCATAGTAAAACATATTCAACATAAACAACAAAAACCCCAAACTTCAATATTACCAATTCTTTCCTCGCCAACAACAAATTTTTATAATCTCCAACAAATGATCACGTGTTAATTTACAATCAACTAATTACATTACTCACAATTTAAATACAATAAATCAAATCACAATTTACAACAAGTCACAATGTTCAAAAAAATACATTACCTAATTTCTAAGAAGCTTCTACGAAAATGTATTATGCCACTTCGCAGCGTACTTCATCAATTGGCTCTTGAGTATAGAAGGATTGAGAATCATGAAAGTACTACAGGATATATATAGAGATTGCAAACCCAAATAACGTTTCAATTACCTACCAAAGGTTTAATAACTTCAAAAGGGATAGAAATTAAGTATATATTAGGATTATGCATACCGCTGTTGGGATGATAGATTGTCCGTGGCTAATAACCTCCTTCATGAATCGCATAACGATGTAGCCACAATCCACCCCGTTTGTCTGCTGGGGGCACTACAAAAGTAATCAAAGTGGTATTAGAACACTAACTTCTATACGAATATATAATCTCTTGAAACTAGAAAATGCTAACCTTTATGTTAATCCATTGACAGGCCTTGTTTTTGAATTTCTTGGAATGGTTGTTGCGAATTGCACGAAATATGTGCACAGCCCTATAAAAAAATATAAAAAACAAGGAAATATGTCAAAAACAAGCAATTATGTGAAATAAGGAAGATATATAAACTTTAAAAAAATATTAAATATAATGGATACATTGATTGAATGAAAAACTTACTGATTGATTCTTTCTTTCATGTCATCTCGGTAATCCGGATTACCAAGAAAAGAATTTAGATAGAAAACGACCTCTTTAAATGGATCAATCACAAGCAACAACCAATGTCCCCTAAAAGGCATTCAAAAGATAAGTTAAAAATTTGTTTTGCGTAACTAGTTTTATAAATTAAAGTTGAGTCTTTAGTTGCTCACCCGGTGTTATAAGGTGCAAGAAATAACTTATTCATTTGTGCACTCTGTATCATAGCACGTGCTATGTACTGCACTTGTTCAGTATGCATGCTTGTTCCCGTAGATATGGAATGTGGGCTAAGGAACCCGAAAAGAACTTCTTTCCCTTCGGGGACCACGTACTTAACCCACAAAAACCTAAATTGAGCATAAAAAATAAATTTCGAGTAACGAAAATAATCATAATTCAGATACAATAAAATAATTAAAAAACTTACTTTATGTACACTGAAATGAGAGAGGCTCCTATCTCTTCTTGACGCAGAAGGTGACAGATCTCCTCCTTCCCAATATACTCTGGGAATGCAAAATTCAGAATTCTATCCTCGATGTCTATAGTGATCTGGTCAGTAATAGACATCTTCTTCATGTACTTCCCAATATATAAAAGCTCATTAGGGAGTCCAGCTAGTTCAAGGTCTGCACATCTGTCACCTTCACAGGCAGGCTTGGCCACTGGAGGTTTTGGTTTGATAGCTGAGTGCTTCGACGTCCCTGATTTCTGGTTTCCAGATGATTTGGATGGTCCAAGAGACTATTTAAACAAAGAAAATAAAACGTGAATGTTACACACCAAAGTATATTTAGTAACCTTAAACAATTATTATAATTTATTAATGACTAGCTATTAATTACATACCGGTGCATCAGTGACAATGACAAAACTCGTTGGCCAAGCAACAAAGGTACCCAAAGCATTAGAAATGGTGAGCACTTCATCATTGAGAGGGACGGGTAGGGGTGTATCTGCCTCAATTGCAGTGTCAACGCGCACTTTCACAAGGTTGGTGGCCAATGGACGGTTGTGAAGTATTCTATCATTCACTTGATTGTACATTTGTCCTTTAGCGACCACACGATATGACGGTGATGAAAGTGCTAATTGACATAGCGCAATAAGCTACATATATATATATATATGTATATACACACACACACAACATTATATTAGAAAGTTTTTGTGTGTTTTACAAAAGTAGAGAGTTAAAAGTTACACGATCAATAAACAAGTTCAAATCATTACCTCAGGAAGCATCGTAACTGGTTCTGGGCAGCTATCCTTTAAAGAAATCACATCATTTTCATGTGGATGAAGCGATTTAGACGCTTCCATATCATCAATCCGGCGTTGCATGGCAAACATTGATTCGGAGCGGCTCTTCACCATGTTTCTCAAGCTTTCTATCTCCATATCTTTAGAAGGCTTTGGATCTGTAAAGTACTCTCTTTGTGAGACCCCAAAGACAACACCCCTAACGCGACCAAGATGCTCTTTCTTTTTAAGAGCTTTAGCCAATAAATCATCTTGACTCCTCTCGTTTCCGCTATGGCTAGTACTCTCTTGTGAAATGCTCTCCTATGATAATACATTTAAACAATAAAAAAAAATTAGTGAACTTTGTTTTTCAATAGTATTTCAAAACAAACATACAATACATTATAGAGCTAAAATTGCAAATAACCCACCAATTCATTCACTGCTCTTCTAACATTGTCGTTATCAATTTCATTTGTTTTATCGGAACGCGTAATCCTCCACACGAGTGCTTGTGTCACCTCTGTGCAATCAGACCCCACATCCCTTCTTCTATTCATCTACATTTTTTTTAAAAAATATTTATTTATTAACAAGGAATTTTTATTAAAAAAATTGTAAGGATTCACTGCTAAATGAACTACATACCTCAATTTGCTCCACAAGAGCATGTCTATGACGTGATCTCCTATAAGGATATTCAGGTTCCTTTAATCTTTCCTGATTTTCCCTACTTAGTTTCTGTTTATTACATAATTAAATTATTAGTTAAATATAAGCGCAATAACCAACAAATGAAACCGTAAATTAAAATGATTACCTGAAACTCTTCACTTAGGGGAAGATCTACAAATGTCGTCCAATCGGCTTGAGGTCATATTGTGAGGGTGGGTTGTAATTAATGTTCCGATCATCATCTCGCACACACACTCTACTCAAGTAGCTCCTGAAGTTACGTGCTAACTTCCCAGCTTCTGCTAGTACGTACTTTTCCCTACTTTCTTCAATATCAAATGCCAACTACAAAAAACAAACAACAAAGTATATATGAAATTATAATTTAGAGAAAATTAAATCAACAAAAAATACATTAACAATTAGAAATATGATAATATCCAAATTACCTTTGTTTCATCCCAAATGTTTCTTTTTATTGGTGACAGGACTTTTCGCCAATCATTGATGGTAATCGGCACCTTCTGTCGAGCCAATACTCCTATATAACCAACAAATGTTGATTTGTTTGGGTCAACTGCTTGGCCTCTGTCATTCCAGCCGACAGGTAGCCTTATGCCTTTACTTCTGGCATTGATAAATTTTTTCATAGCCGTGACACCTCTCCGTATCTCCTTTTCATGACGGCTATCTGATTCATATATATCATCCTCAGGAAAACTACCAGTAGGATCTGAAGCCATTGGACCTACAAAAGCCAAAAAATACAGAAGTTAGATTCATATAAATATGGCAGATTCATTTGGCAATAATAATTTTAAAATAGAAGTAATAAATACAGAAGTTAGATTCATTCCCATTATTCAAGAAAAAATTTGGCAGAGTAACGACGCAAAAATTTGTACCAAGTTCTCGACTTAATCTTCCCCCAAACTTGCAATCCCAGTAAACCCAACAAACCCAGCAATTACAAATATTGATCACCAGTTGGATCACATAAATCACATAAAAATACAAATAAAGCATCATATTTCCAGCAATTAAGTATAAATTGGATTACATAAAGCATCATATTTTCAGCAACTATAAATATTGATCACCAGTTAGATCACATAAAGCATCATATTTCACCACTACAAAAAGAGCCTATTAGAGCGCCCAATTACAGTGGTTTTTTGAAAAACCGCTTAACGGAGGGGGCTATTACAGCGGTTCGTGAAAGAACCGCTGTAATAGGTAAAACGCGGCACCTATTACAGCGGTTCTTTCACGAACCGTTGTAATAGGCGCCGGGCTATTACAGCGGTTCTTTCACGAACCGTTGTAATAGGCGCCAGGATATTACAACTGTTCTGTAGAGAACCGCTGTAATAGGCCTTTTACAGCGGTTCTCTACTGAACCGCTGTAAAAGGTGGCACCTATTACAGCGATTCTTATGTGAACCGTTGTAATATGTGTACCCTATTACAGCGGTTCTTATAAGAACCGCTGTAATAGGCCAAAACGAAAAAATATTGAAACTCTTTTATCTTCCCGCTTCTCTCTCTCACTCTCAAAATTTAAAACTCATTTCAGCCTCTCTCTCTCTCTCTCTCTCTCTCTCTCGATGCCCCCCCCCAAAAGCTCGGTAGCAGCGGTCCACCACCGCTGCTGCCGCCGCCACCACCACCACGACCGTAAGCTTCTTCTCTCTCTCTCTCTCTCTCTCTCTCTCTCTCTCTATATATATATATATATATATGTATATTTGTATATGTGTGGGTGTATGTATATTTGTGTATGTGTGGGTGTATTTATTTGTGTATATGTGGGTGTATATGTATATTTGTGTATGTGTGGGTGTATTTATTTTGTGTATATGTAAGTGTATATGTATATTTGTTTATGTGTGGATGGGTGTGTGTATATTTGAGTATATATTGATGGGTGTATGTATATTTGTGTATATGTGGTTGTATGTATATTTGTGTATATGTGGATGGGTGTATGTGTTGGTCCCAAATGGTATACGAAAGGGTCTAGAAGGGGGGGGGGGGTTGAATAGACCCTGAAGTCTTTTCCGACTTCTTAAAAGTTCGTATCACTTTGAAGTATTTGAACGCTTGACAAGTTTAAGCGCTGGATGTGGCGCTTGAGAAACGTTAACTTAGACTCGGTGATTTCAACGCTTACCAAAGTAGGGCAGAGTTTAGTCACTAAATCAGAGTTAGCACAGCGGAAGTATTTTATAGCTTAGCGTTCGGTTAATTAATCGAAAGTAGTCGCTTAGTTGTTTTAAGACTTTATCAGAATGTATGCAGTATGAACAGTAAAGCAGTAAAACAATGAATGCTTAAAGAGGTAAATGACACAAGATATTTGTAAGGTTCACTGGGTGATGTAATCCCAGCTACGTCCTTCTTCTCCTTTTATCAGGGAGGTTTTTCCACTATGATGATTATCGAAGAGTCACACAGAGACTTCTACAAGATAGAGGGAGATTGGATATGATCTTGGAACTCCTTGGTCACACAGATTTCAGCTCCACTAAAGATCTTCTATCCCCTTGCTTCTTTCACTCAGAACTGGTGCAAGTTACTCTTGATCTCGGAACTCCTTGGTCACACAGATTTCAGCTCCAATAGAGATCAACTTCAACAAGCTTCTTTTACACAAAAATATTGCTTGCAAGTCAACCAGCTTTCTCACTCAGATGAAAGGTGTTGATGGTTTTGGTCACGGGTTTGTTTGTTTTTGGAAAGTTCAAACAACTTGGGGATATCTCAATGGTAGTATAGGTTCTTCTTAAAAAGAGATTTGAGATATGGGTGACTGTCTCTGGAATATTTGTGAAAAGCTTATATGGATATTTGGCTATGATTTTTAGTAAGCTTTTCTTTCAACAAAGTAGGTAATTTTTTTTGCCTTTTTTTTGTGTGTGTTTTTTTTACTTGTTTGTTGAAAGAGCTATTTATAAGATATTGGTGGTTTTTGTCCGTTTGACACGGTTGGAGTCTCGTTTCCCTAAACATTCCTTGAGTTCAGACATTTCTAACTTTGGGTATATTTAATTGGTTAGGCATGGTCTTGGTTTCATAAATCTGACAGTCTAGGTCAAAGATATGGCTTGCCCATAAGTTATAGTGCTTATATTTTAATAGCACTTATCCGACTTTTAATGCATCTTGTCTTATTTCCGTTGGAAATAATTCGTCCGTTTGATTCATGCATTTTTAAGTCTTTGGATGGTTTTGGGTTTGAGTTTTTCAGGTTACGTTCTTTGTAGGTTGTGTTGGTTTAACCTTTTTGGACGCTTGCTGAAGAGAATAGTTATTCTCGTGTATTGGACAGACGCTTGGACTGATCCTGACTTTCTTTTCTTTATTTCAGACGCTTACTCTTCAATCTTGTCTTGATGGTCTCACTGAGAATTCCGTCATTTCACTTGATGTTGAGTATTCGGCCTGAGTTATCCATTCGTAGTTTGAGCACTGGGATAATCCCTAAAGCGTTTGACGGACGCTTCAAGATATCTTTATCTATTGTAGCTTCAGACGCTTGATCTTTACCTTCATCACTTGGTAGACTCACCCAGAATTTTCCTAAGTGATTTAGTGTCACATACTTAGTCTAAAGAATTCTACAAAGATAAATACTATAAGCCTAAGATAAATAAGCTTTCAGGTACTTATACATAACATTCTATGAAAGCTTTTACACTTTTCGGGGTCTAACAGGAAGTCCTATTTGTCATCATCAAAACATCTAATATGAAATTCCTAACAATTTCCCCCTTTTTGATGATGGCAATACTTATTTAGTTCAAGCGTTAGATACCTAAAGTGAAGGTTAGCGTAAGTTAGTGAGTTAGTTTGAGCTTTAACGAGATGTTTCAGCTGTAAAATGCATTTTATATATATATTTCATAGTACAGGCATTTTACAACTAAAAGGAGAGAGGCACAAGTAAAAATCAAGATCGTGACTTGATCTTGTATCTCTTAGTCATTTCAGCACGGATTGCTTCAGTTATCTGATCTTCTAACGTCATCATTGCAGCATGATCTTTACTGATTATGTGCTTGTTTTCTTGAACTTGTCGTGCCTTAAAGGCAATGAAGTGTTTATCCCATTCTTCTGGACTGATGCCTATGTATCGTAGGCAAATTCTGAAGGTTTGGTCGAAGTCAGACATTTTTCTTTCTAAGGCTAATACTGCTGGATCAGATGGTTCTGGAATTGATGCTCTGAGAAGAGGAATGTCAAACTGTTCAAGCAGTGCTCTTGAAGGCAATGGAAGAGTTGGATAGAGCACTCTGGGAGTTTCTTTCTTATTGGACGCTTCAACCGATGTAGTTACCCAAGAGGGATTGGGATACCTTGGTTCTGTACTCAGTGTGAGAGAAGTATCAATATGTTGACGCTTGGATGGTGGAGGAGGAACTTGATCTTTAGATGTTGACGATTTCCTCTTTTCTCCCTTCTTTTCCCCCTTATTGCCATCATCAGTCTGTATGAAATGCTGAGTAAGAAGACTGACTTGAGTAGCAATCTGAGCGAAAGAGGCCTCAAGAGTGGTTAGACGCTGGTCGAAATGTTCTTTCATGACCAGGAGTTGAGCGTGATTAGCGTCTGTGAGAGAGGTCTCTAGAGCCGTGAACCGGTCTTGTAGATCATTGGTTAAAGCCACATGACTTGCCTGAGTAGCTGTAGATAGTTGCTGTATTTGAGTGAGGCATTCAGTCATGGACGGTTGAGCGTCGGGAAGTGCAGTGCTGACTCGAGGCTTAAAACGAGATGTGTGTTTGAGAGATTCAATGGGTACTTGATAAGTAGGATCAAATACTGTTCCTCGAAGCTCTGGGGCAGTGTTGGACTCGGTGGATGCAGTAGAGTCGGATTCAGTTGGACTGGGGAAATGAGGCGCTTGAGGTAATTCTAATAAGCGCTCAGGAGCAGGTAACGTGTCAGCTGGTGCTGCAGTAAATTCTGATTCTATACGGCTAAAGTCCGTAAACCGAAAGTCCAAGCTGGCAAACGGCTCATCTGCATATGGATACGTAGCAGTCTGTAGAAGTTCATTCAAATGTAGAGTGGGGAGATAAGTACCTTGAATGAACGTTCTGATAGGACTATCCAGGGCCCTGATATACATTGGCCCGAGGATATCCAGCACATGAGTAGGAAAGATTTTGGAGGGCGCTTGGCAGATGGAGAATAAGGCATCTGGGCAATAGTGTTGTGAGAAGCCAATTAGCCGATCTGTTGGGAGAGTCTTCGGTTTCCGAGAGTCGGGAACGTGGAGCCGGTAATACTCTTCCAAGTATGGGTAGATGGCTGAAGCAAGCGCTTGAGATCTTTCTAGCAGCGATAAAACAAAATCATAGTGACTGAAGACTTCTTGTCGAATAGACGGAAGAAGTGGATATCCTCTGAAAGGATTGATCCGAGAGCCATTCCATTGTCGCAGATTTTCTGTGAAGATTTTGTCGAATAGGGAGACTGGAGGCATAATTGCCATCATGAAAGAAAAGTTGTCTTCACAGTGGCTAGGGGTGCAGTTCAGACAGGACAGGGGAGAAGAACCGCTGGTGGACGCTTGATCAGCAAAGCGTAGAGAAGAGTTGGCCAGTTTGTGCAATGCTTGTCTTAAGCAGTGTTCAGGTTGATGGCGGATCAGAGGCAGCTTCAGAACGGGTCCAAGTCTATGTTGGCGCTGCGTTAGCATGTAGCGTGCAAATTTGATCTTTTTATCATGAATCCCTATTCTGAACAGATGGGGAGCACTAACCAGGTCTTCAAATTTATACGTGTCACCCATGTAAGCTTCAGCCCATCTTATCTCAGTCATACAATACTCAGTTCCTGCATTAATTATAGCACGAAACCCTTGGTGATGAATATCACAGATGGATTCAAAACGATACCTGTCTAGTTGGTAGTTAGCGTTCCAGACGCAGTCAAAATATGCATCGGTTTCAAGTTGAATCATCTCGGTCAGGGAAGCTGGACGCTCACCGGCATGTACTCCTTTATTCTTCCACAGGAGGAGAGGATTAGCTGAGCGCTTGTTTTCCCTGCTTTTGACCAGTGTTGGAGAGTGAGAATAGCCTTCTCTGTTTAGTAGCCCTTCCGTTGGATTCACAAGCTTATCCTGACGCTCATAGACTCTGATGTTGTAGTCTCTGAGAGCGAAGCCAGTGGGTTTGCTTGTCCCACAGTCCAGATAATAAGCTAAATCAACATCAGCTCTAGGAGTCTTGCCTCCTTGCCGCTGTGCTTGGAGAGTTACGGAAGCCGGGATGTGTTTGGGAGTCTTCCCGAGTTCAAGAGCTGCGTAGTAAGCTTCATCAACTGGGGTTGAGGCTGTGTTAAAGAGAGTGTTGCGTACAGCCAGATCAAACTTTATGAGCTTGGCGATATCATTTTCGGCATTGATAAGACTTTCTTCATTGTATCCTGCAGGTATGAAGGTCTCTGCGGGCGCTGGAGGCAAATAATCGACTGAGTGATCGATAGTCTTTAAGGGATCCAGCTTGAAGAAATGTCGATGAATCACAACGTCGTTAGCATCGCTCTGACCTTCTGAGCGTGCCTCTGTTGTACTAGGTAATGCAAGCAATGGTTGAGCCCTTGGGATTTCAGGTTCATCAGGCTCGAGATTTGTAGATTCGATGGCAGCTTCATGTGCGATGGCCACAATGTGGGCCATATCAACATCCAGATGGACATCAACTGGTGTTTCAAAGGATGATATCGGGACAGCAGCTATGGCTTGATCACATTGTGTAGCCTCAGAAGAAAGGGCAGCAGTTGGACGCTTACGTCTCTTGAAGATACGCTTCACATTTATACCTTCGGCGGGGAACGCTTGAGTCTGTGGAACTGCAGGTTCTTCAAAGTCAATATTTTTGAGAACCTTTTCCAGATCTTTCCGACTAATGAGGGGTATAGAATCCTCGTCATCTTCATTGCTTTTGATAGGCTGAGCCTTGGGCTTTCGAGGAGCCCGTTTCTTTGTGACAGTGGGACGCTTCACATTGGCTTTCTCCTGATCTGGACGCTCAGCCTCCTCATCTGACGCTGCTCGGATAACTTGGCGCTCAGAGAGAGGCTTAGCAGCACCTCCAACTTTGGGTGGATTGAAGAGATTATTGATGATTCTTGGCCCATAGAACTTATGCTTGGCCACGGTGACTCCTGCTGAAGAGGTGCACTCTGCTCGAAAAATTAGATCACTTAAAACTAGACCATAAGGTCTGTTTGAAGTGCGTAGACTGTCTCTGAACCTGCTAAATATATAGGCGCTCCAGTTGATTTTTATCTTGAGCAGGATGGCAGTCATCATCTGGAACTGGGTTGGGTTGATTTTGTCGAAGGTTCCCACTCTGCATTCAATGTTTTTACTGCAGAAATCAGCCAAGACTCGATACCTGTTCACTATATCTTTCTTCTCAAAGTATGGTTTGTATGGAACATCATCGTAAGCGCTAATCTGAGTCCAGACTTCTTGAATTTGTTCTTCAGTGATAGTGTCTAAAGTGGCTCCAGCATTAGGTAGAGAGAAATTCTGGGCAATAGAGGCCGCAGAGAGAGTGAACGTCTTTGATTCCTTCTTGGAGACAAGAAACAAACAAGTGATGGAAGTCTCATCGTCAGACAGTCGAGCATTTCTCCAGAAGAATTCTAGTTCTTCAGGAAACATATACGAGTATTTTGTGAGAAATTTCTGAAGCCCAGCCTCTGCTACAGAATCCATCATTTCCGTTAAATCAATTTGGGGGTTTTCATAGAGAAACTTCCAATCAACTATAAGGCCTTCAGTGACCTTAACAACAACTTCAGTGGTTCCAGCAGTAGCTTTCTTGGGTGCCATTAGTGAGAAGTAGACAGAGATTACGAATGAAAGTTTTTGTTTTTTTTTTGAGAAAGAGAGAGAATTTTTCTTGCACGAATGTAATAGAGTATAAGAGTGTTTGTGTTCTGCAGAAAGTGTGTTTTTGAGATACTTCAATTTGAATGTTCTGTGTGTTTGAAGTTTGAGATGTTGACACGTGGAGAAATATAAATCTCAGCCATTAAAATATAACTGTGGACGTGAATTTAGATAAAATAGGCACGGTTTCTTTTAGTAACTGCCACATATACTATTTTGAAGTCCGATTAAAAGTTTGAAACAGAGACTTTTGATATACTGAGAGTGATACGTGTGCCCATGAAAAGCGAATACGTTCTTTATGAAAACTGTTCGGGAACCATAATTTTGAACAACTATTCAAATGCCCGCCAAAAATTTGTTAAAGCGTCCGGACCTATTCAGAATGACGCTTGAAACAATTCAGTGTTATGTGGACGCTTGAGAATCTTGAGGGTCTCTTTCAAGTAACATTTTGTGCTTTAGCGGTCATTGTAACATATAGAATTATTCCTTTCAGGGTGTATATGAGGACACAGTTTCCCAGTACTTATCATTATGTCTTGGTAGTAGTGTTTTACTTTTGGTTTAAAATATTCAGCGCTGGTTGTATTCGTCTAAGATACATGGTAATTGTACTGACGCGTGTACATGTGCTGAACCATCTTTGAAAAACGTGATGAGTACCCATGGGTTTTCTTGAGCGAAGGGTGAGGAATGTCAAGTCAGCATTAATTGCATTGATTGACTAATCCACTTTCTTGTTTTAGCGTAGGGTAATGTACGCTTGCTTTTAAAGGGTCTTTTTACTAACTGCTTTAGCCGGGAATAAAGCTAAGCGTTTAGTTTATTTTGAAAGAAGTGCAGACGCTAAGACAGATTTGTGTAATAAGCGTCAAAAGGATTTAAGTGTATGGTGCTAAGTGCGTATGACCGATGCAAGGGAAAACATTTTTGGTCATATTCACTTAGGTATAGTCAGCTCTTTTAAGGTTCCCCCTATGTAGGTTCCCCATAAATTACATAACATACAGTGAATTCCCCCTAAATTTCATGCCTAACAAAAGTATGATGTTTCGAATGATTAAGCATTTAGATCAATCATACCTAGTTCACTTCTTAAAGTGAGAAAACGTTGTTCATTAAGCGCTTTGGTGAAGATATCTGCCAGTTGCTTTTCTGTACCAATGAAGTGCATGGAGATATCTTTCTTTTGAACGTGGTCACGTAGAAAGTGATAGCGAATGTCAATGTGTTTGGTTCTAGAGTGAAGAACTGGATTTTGAGTCATTGCTAAGGCGCTTTGATTGTCACAATGGATAGGAGTTGGATCTAGGATTATTCCATAATCTCTAAGTTGTTGCCTCATCCAAAGGATCTGTGCACAACAGCTTCCAGCGGCTACATACTCAGCTTCAGCGGTGGAAGTAGCGATGGACTGTTGCTTCTTACTATGCCATGAAATTAGTCTATCACCTAGAAATTGACATGTTCCACTAGTACTTTTTCTATCTATTTTGCATCCTGCAAAATCTGCATCTGAGTAACCAATTAGTTCAAAAGGAGAATCCCTAGGATACCATAAGCCCACATTTTGTGTGCCTTTTAGGTACTTAAGGATCCTTTTAGCAGCAATTAAGTGTGATTCTCTAGGATCAGCTTGAAATCGTGCACACATGCATACTGAGAACATAATATCAGTCTACTAGCTGTAAGATAAAGAAGTGATCCAATAATACCTCTATAGTTAGTGATATCAATTTTCTTTCCATTATCATCTCTATCTAGCTTAAGCGTTTGGCTCATTGGAATTTTTGAAGGTGATGCATTTTCCATACCAAATTTCTTGATCATATCTCTAGTATATTTAGTTTGATTTATGAATATGCCATTAGGGAGTTGTTTAACTTGTAATCCTAGGAAGAAAGTTAATTCACCCATCATGCTCATTTCAAATTGATCTTGCATCATCTTCGAAAATTTCTCACATAGACGCTTATTGGTAGATCCAAATATAATATCATCAACATAAATTTGAACTAGGAGAATATCTCCATTATGGGTAATTTTGAATAACGTTGTGTCAACGCTGCCTTTTGAAAAGCCTTTACCTATAAGGAAGATAGAAAGAGTGTCATACCATGCTCGTGGTGCTTGTTTAAGACCATAGAGTGCCTTGTCCAATTTGTAAACCATGCTTTTCCCATGGTTGTTGATGAATCCTGGTGGTTGCTCCACATATACTTCTTCTTGGAGTTTACCATTCAGAAATGCACTCTTTACGTCCATTTGATACACTGTAAATTTGTTAAATGCTGCAAACGCTAGAAACATGCGGATTGCTTCAAGTCGGGCAACTGGAGCGTATGTTTCATCAAAGTCGATGCCCTCTTCTTGACAGTATCCCTGAGCTACGAGTCTGGCTTTGTTTCTAATCACAATCCCATTCTCATCCATTTTGTTTCTATAGACCCATCTAGTTCCAATGACCCCTTGGTGGGTTGGTCTTGGTACTAGCGTCCATACCTCATTTCTTTCAAATTGGTTTAGCTCTTCTTGCATGGCTTCTATCCAACTTGGATCGTTAAGCGCTTCATCCACTTTCTTTGGTTCCATTTGAGATAGGAAGCTTGCAAACATGGCCTCATTTATTGTAGCGGCTCTTGTTCTAACGGGTGCTCCAATATCTCCAATAATTAGTTCTGGTGGATGGTCTCTGAGCCATTTTCTGTCTGGTTGGAACGGGTTAAGAGATTGATCTAACGTTTGATTAAACTGTGCAGGCGCTTGACCAATTCCTTGCGTAGGCGCTTCAGTGTTTATAGTTTGAGTTTGCTCTTGATGAACATTCCCTTCATGATCATCAGCGTTTCTTGCAATGTCATCGTTGATGTCTTTACGAGTAGTCTTAGGATTAGGTACAATGATTTCATTATCTTCATCAATATCACTATCATCACACAGATTGATTTGTGACGCTTGTTGAGATAAATCTTCAATTCCTACATCATTAATATTAACCTTACTCGGTTCTTGGTTAGCATCATCAAACACAACATGAATGGATTCTTCAACCTTCGATTTGACCTTATTTAAGATGCGAAAGCTCTTTCCATTTTTGGCGTAACCTAGAAAGATTCCTTCATCTGCTTTAGGATCAAATGTCTTTAGGCTTTGGGAACCATTGTTATGAATGAAACATTTTGAACCAAATACATGAAAGTATGAAACATTCGGCTTACGTCCCTTCCATAACTCATATGGAGTCTTTTCATGTTGCTTGTTGATCATACACCGGTTCTAAGTGTAGCAAGCAGTGTTGATAGCTTCGGCCCACAACCTTTGAGGCAGCTTAGACTCGGCTAACATAGTCCTAGCGGCTTCTTTAAGCGTTCTGTTCCGTCGTTCAGCAACTCCATTTTGTTGAGGTGTTCTAGGTGCTGAATACTCATGAAGTATTCCAAAGTCTTTACAAAATTTCTCAAAAATATGGTTAGTAAATTCAGTTCCTCTATCACTTCTAATTCTTGTTACTTTTAGATCTTTTGAGCTTTGTAGTTGACGAATTAGAGAGGTGAGCTTGGCACTAGTTTCATCTTTAGATGCTAGAAATTCTACCCATGTATAGCGTGAAAAATCATCAACTATTACTAGTGAATACTTTTTACCACTAACGCTCATGATTTGAATAGGACCAAACAAATCTAAATGTAGTAATTCAAGTATTCGAGAGGTCGATAGATGAAGCTTCTTCTCAAAAGATGATTTAACTTGTTTACCCATTTGACAGGCATCACATAAGCGATCTTTATTAAAGGAACCTTTAGGTAATCCCTCTACGAGATTTAGAGATATTAATTGAGAGATTGTTTTGAAATTGAGGTGATTCATTTTTCTGTGCCATAACCAACCTAATTCGTTTTGATTCTTAGCTACGAAACATGTAGGGTTGTTATCTAATGTTGAATCCCAATCTACTAAGTATACATTGTTTGTTCTTCTTCCTTTTAATTTAGTAGATCCTGTCTTAACATCGATTATCTCGCACAAGTCACTAGAAAATTTAATTTCAAAGCCTTTATCACAGAATTGACTTATGCTTAGGAGATTATGTTTAAGACCCTCAACATAGTATACATCATTGATCATGATGTTCCCCCTATGCATGATACCTATACCTTTAGTTTTACCTTTAGAATTATCGCCGAATATAACTTGAGGACCATTGGTTGCACGATAGTTGATCAAGAGATCCTTTGATCCAGTCATGTGTCTCGATGATCCACTATCTATGTACCATACTGAAGCGTCGGTGTTGGCTCTAGGTACCTGCATTCAAAAGGGCAGATCTAATTTCCTTTAGGTACCCATTTTATTTTGGGTCCTTCTTTGTTAGTGACGTGAATTAGATTTTTCGGAACCCATATTTGCCTTGTCTTCACTATGGGAGAAAGATTGGCCTTCTTGGGTTTCGTTTTGAGTTGCATACTTTTTCTAGATGTATAGAAATATCCTTGATTATAGTAATAATCATAATCGTAATCATAATTATCATAGTGTTGATAATATGAACTGGATTGTTTTGGATATAGACGTTTGATTCTGTTTGGTACTGGCTTAGGATGCACTTTTGGTGCGGGACGCTTAACGTTTGATTCACTGGCAGAAAATATCTCCTTAGCTTTTTGAGCGTTTGGATATATTTTCTTTTGTGAGACATTCGCTTTGGTCTTTCCTTTGCCTGAGTCAGTGTTGACTTTATCATTAGCTTTTGTACCAGTATTTGTTGATTCATTCAGCGTTTGTCTGATTGAACTTTCTTCAACAAAGATTACACCTTTTCCTTTGTTGATTGTTGTAACATTGGACGCTTTGGCTTTATAACTGAATTTATCAAAACCTAGACCGGTCTTTTCACCAAATGCCCTGGTTACTTTAGTCACATTATCTAGCGTTCTAGACGCTTTTGATAATGAAGAGATAAGCTGCTCTGATTTGGCAAGTTTAGCGACCATTTCAGCTTCTCTTTTGACTATTATATCAAGATCACCTTTTAGCTGAGTAATTTCACTCTCGAGTGATTGGTTTTTCTCAATGCACTGTTGCTGAATTTGCAACTCTGCTTTGAGCGTTAAGTTATCACTTCTGAGTGCTGAAATAATACGATGGTGATTTTGGAATAATTGGGTGGCATCTTGACAATCTGTATAATATTCCTTTACTTTGTCAAGTAATTCATCATAAGAGAGAGGATGATACAGATCAGTGGTTACCTCAGATGGTAAGTCGTTAGATGCTTCATTTTCTCTTGCCATGAGACAAATGAATGCTGAGTCCTTTGATGGTTCATCATCGCTGCTTTCATCTGATGATTCCAAGTCCTCTTCAGGCGTATAGAGAGGTTCTGATTCTGCTAGCAAGCCTTGTTGTCTCAGGTTGCTCCTGAATTGGTTTCTATCCGTGTGATCTTGCTTTGTAGGTTTAGACACATTTGGATATGGGCAATTAACTTGGAAATGCCCTGGTCTCCTGCAGTTGTAATAAAGATTGGTCTTCATCTTTTGTTCGTTTGTTAATCTTGTGGATCGTTGGTTTAACGCTGCAGGCGCTGAGAGATCTTGCTGAGAAGGAGTTTGATATTGAATTGGCGCTAGGGAGGAGGACGCAGGATAGTGAGGCGCTTGATATTGTGGTTGTATTTGAGGAAGCGCTTGATATGAACTTTGTCCTGGGTGCTTAGGACTGTTTCCCTTCTTTTCATATTTCAGGAATTTCCTGAATCTATTTAGAAGCGCCAGTTCTTCTTCCTCACTTATATCCGAACCTTTTTCTTTGATAGGTTTTCCTTTGATTGATGCCATTAGCGCTCCAGATTCGATCACTGGATTACTTACTGCATCACTGGCCGAATTCAGCTCAAACTTAAATGCTTTGAGTTCTGAAAAAGCATCTTCTGGAGTTAGGCTGTCCAGATTGTTTGATTCTCTCATTGCAGTTGTTTTCATCAGGAATCTGCTTGGAAGACTTCTAAAGATTTTGACCACTGTTTCTCGATTTTGTAGCTCCATACCCAGAGATGTTAGTTCAGTGACAAGGGCTGTAAACCTCATGTCTAATTGCTCTAGCGTCTCATTAGGTAGCATCTTGAAGCCGTTGAATTTTTCTTTGGCAATTGATAATTTGTTTTCCTTTATTTGTGCTGAGCCACCACAAATAGTAGCCAACTTATCCCAAATTTCTTTAGTTGTATTGCATGATTTGACTTTGTTGAATAAGTTGTCATTGTCACCAATGGCTGTGTATAATGCATTCCGACCGACATTGTCTAAATTGGCTCGTCGACGCTCATCGGTGGACCATTCTTGTTTGGGCTTCTCCACATAACCGTCAGGTGTTTCTTCTGTGGCTTCGGGCGCTCTGGTGATAACTTTGTATATTTTGATTGGCCCATCTGAAATGATATCACACATTTCATCATCACATGAACACAAATAAGTAAACGCTTTGACCTTCCAAGAGTCATAATTTGACTCGGTCAACTTGGGAACTTTAGAGAATGCCATGAAGAATTTAAAGTAATTTTAAAGCGACTATAAAGAAGAATTTTTTATTTTTTTTTAAACAAAATGGATCTAAACAAGCAGTTACGCTTGGAAACTCTTAGGTTTCAACTTCAACCGCTCTGATACCATTTGTTGGTCCCAAGTGGTATACGAAAGGGTCTAGAAGGGGGGGGGGGGGTTGAATAGACCCTGAAGTCTTTTCCGACTTCTTAAAAGTTCGTATCACTTTGAAGTATTTGAAAGCTTGACAAGTTTAAGCGCTGGATGTGGCGCTTGAGAAACGTTAACTTAGACTCGGTGATTTCAACGCTTACCAAAGTAGGGCAGAGTTTAGTCACTAAATCAGAGTTAGCACAGCGGAAGTATTTTATAGCTTAGCGTTCGGTTAATTAATCGAAAGTAGTCGCTTAGTTGTTTTAAGACTTTATCAGAATGTATGCAGTATGAACAGTAAAGCAGTAAAACAATGAATGCTTAAAGAGGTAAATGACACAAGATATTTGTAAGGTTCACTGGGTGATGTAATCCCAGCTACGTCCTTCTTCTCCTTTTATCAGGGAGGTTTTTCCACTATGATGATTATCGAAGAGTCACACAGAGACTTCTACAAGATAGAGGGAGATTGGATATGATCTTGGAACTCCTTGGTCACACAGATTTCAGCTCCACTAAAGATCTTCTATCCCCTTGCTTCTTTCACTCAGAACTGGTGCAAGTTACCCTTGATCTCGGAACTCCTTGGTCACACAGATTTCAGCTCCAATAGAGATCAACTTCAACAAGCTTCTTTTACACAAAAATATTGCTTGCAAGTCAACCAGCTTTCTCACTCAGATGAAAGGTGTTGATGGTTTTGGTCACGGGTTTGTTTGTTTTTGGAAAGTTCAAACAACTTGGGGATATCTCAATGGTAGTATAGGTTCTTCTTAAAAAGAGATTTGAGATATGGGTGACTGTCTCTGGAATATTTGTGAAAAGCTTATATGGATATTTGGCTATGATTTTTAGTAAGCTTTTCTTTCAACAAAGTAGGTAATTTTTTTTGCCTTTTTTTTTGTGTGTGTTTTTTTTACTTGTTTGTTGAAAGAGCTATTTATAAGGTATTGGTGGTTTTTGTCCGTTTGACACGGTTGGAGTCTCGTTTCCCCAAACATTCCTTGAGTTCAGACATTTCTAACTTTGGGTATATTTAATTGGTTAGGCATGGTCTTGGTTTCATAAATCTGACAGTCTAGGTCAAAGATATGGCTTGCCCATAAGTTATAGTGCTTATATTTTAATAGCACTTATCCGACTTTTAATGCATCTTGTCTTATTTCCGTTGGAAATAATTCGTCCGTTTGATTCATGCATTTTTAAGTCTTTGGATGGTTTTGGGTTTGAGTTTTTCAGGTTACGTTCTTTGTAGGTTGTGTTGGTTTAACCTTTTTGGACGCTTGCTGAAGAGAATAGTTATTCTCGTGTATTGGACAGACGCTTGGACTGATCCTGACTTTCTTTTCTTTATTTCAGACGCATACTCTTCAATCTTGTCTTGATGGTCTCACTGAGAATTCCGTCATTTCACTTGATGTTGAGTATTCGGCCTGAGTTATCCATTCGTAGTTTGAGCACTGGGATAATCCCTAAAGCGTTTGACGGACGCTTCAAGATATCTTTATCCATTGTAGCTTCAGACGCTTGATCTTTACCTTCATCACTTGGTAGACTCACCCAGAATTTTCCTAAGTGATTTAGTGTCACATACTTAGTCTAAAGAATTCTACAAAGATAAATACTATAAGCCTAAGATAAATAAGCTTTCAGGTACTTATACATAACATTATATGAAAGCTTTTACACTTTTCGGGGTCTAACAGGAAGTCCTATTTGTCATCATCAAAACATCTAATATGAAATTCCTAACAGTATGTATATATTTGTGTATATGTTGATGAGTGTATGTATATTTGTGTATGTATGGGTGTATGTATATTTGTATATGTGTGGATGGGTGTATGTATATTTGTGTATATGTTGATGGGTGTATGTATATTTGTGTATGTGTGTGGGTGTATATATATTTGTGTATTTACGAAAATATTTCTCGGTTGAAATTTTGCGGTGTCGGAATGAAACAAAATTCGCACAGTCATAGTAAAATGGCGTGTTGAACAAGACGCATGTGATCAAAACACATATAATGCGATCTTGTGATTTTAGCCATCTGAGATCGTTTAAGGCCTCAAATTTGCGTTTTATTACAAAAATACCCTATTTTTGTAATAAAACGCAAATTTGAGGCCTTAAACGATCTCAGATGGCTAAAATCACAAGATCGCATTATATGTGTTTTGTTCAGAATGCCGTTTCGCTATGACCGTGCGAATTTCATGTCATTCTGACATGGTAAAATTATAAACGAGAAAATGAAATTAAAAAAAAAAAAACCTACCTATTGCAGCGGTTATTTATATAACCGCTGTAATAGTATAACCTATTACAGCGGTTATTTCCATAACAGCTGTAATAGGCCCGGGAAAAAATATAATTTAAATTTTTTTTTACAGCGGTTTTTTGTATAACCGCTATAATAGTGTATACCTATTACAGCGGTTAAAAAACCGCTATAATTGGCCTTAACCAATTACAGCGGTACCTATAATAGTGATTAAAACCGCTGTAATATGCCATTTTTGTAGTAGTGCTTCTGGCAACTAAGTATAAATTTGATCACCAGTTGGACCACATAAAGCATCATATTTCTAGCAACTACAAATATTGATCACCAGTTGGATTACATAAATAAAAGTAATTAAAAATACAAATGACACTACATATTTCCAGCAACTAAGTATAAATATTGATCACCAGTTGAATCACATACAACATCATATTTCTAGCAACTAACTATAAATATTGATCAAAAAATAAGTCTATCATACAATTATGAAATAAGTTCAAATACCTTTCATCGTTTTCTTTTTGTTGTTGGCTTAGCAGTCTTTTGCTTCCTATTGGTACTACCATTTTTTTTAGTACACCGACGAACTGATGGATTAATCCATATCCCCTCTTGGTGATCCTGTCCCATAAACAATTCATCATCACTTATATCCAAGTCATCGTCACTATCAATTGATTGTGAATCACCTAAGATAGGATTTTCTCCATCATCTTCACTTTCTTCATAATCATCATCAATACAAGTATTTTTGTTTGCCGATAAAACAATGGACCACCTCTTATCAATATGATCGGTGAGAAAAAACACTTGCTTAGCTTGTGATGCCAAAATGAAAAGTTCATCTTTGTATCCCACCCTTTCAAGGTCTACTCGAGTGAAGCCTATTTCACTATTATCGACACCATTTTTATTGTCAACTCACCTACACCCAAATACAGGCACCCAAAACCAACTATAACCAAGCTCTCATATACGTTCAATCACCCCATAATATGATAAATCGGCATAGATAGGGTTATTATCTTTCGCACTTGAGATATGCATTGCTTGAGCTACAAAACTCACCCCACTATTCTGCATTGTACTTCGTTCATCTTGGTCTTTTGTGTAGAATGTGCGACCATTTATATGATAAACTGAATAACAAAATACTAGTCTGTCCGGACCCATCGACAACTGTGTCAATTTATCTGAAACTTAAAGTGGATTCTCTTTCTGCTTCTCTCCAATATGCTTTCGGAACCAATCGATGAAACTCTTGTTATGCTCTCTCGAAATCCAGCTCTCATTTTTAATTGTATTAAATCTCCTAAGTTGGTTCGTATGCTCTTCAACATGTAGGTCAACCTCATCAGTGTTGTGGAGCACATATGGGTGTGCCTGCTCCCTTTGTGTAATAGAAACACTAACTAATTGCTTTCCAATTACGCTTTTTCCTTCTGTTCTCCCTCCCACAACATGAGACTTTGGAAGCTCTGCAACATTAGAATCTGCCAGATACTCTGTGCAAAATGTAATGGCTTCATCAACTATGTACCGTTCAACAATGTAACATTCTGGTCAGCTACGATTCTTCACGTAGCCTTTCAATACCTTCATATAACGCTCAGCCGGATACATAGATCTCATAAAACCAGTCCACATAGTTATGTCTCTCTAACCAAGTGAATAGGTAGGTGAGTCATTATATCAAAAAAAGCAGGTGGAAAATACATCTGAAGCTCACACAAGGTGATGACAATTTGTTTCTGAAGTGCAGGAAATTGTTTAGAATCAAACACCTTGCTCCACATTGCTTTGAAGAAGAAACACTATCTAGTTATCGTGTCTCTCACCTTTTTTGGCAAAATGGCCAGTATAGCAATTGGTAGCAAATGAATGATTACATTACAATCGTGAGTCTTCATGTGTTTTAGCTTCAAGTCCTTCATTGATACAAGACTGCTAATATTTGAAGAATACCCTTCTGGAACTTTCACTCCATTAAGAAACTCACATAATGCAATTTTTTCTTTCCTGAATAAAGTGTGAGCTGCTGGAGGCAACTAAGTAAGTTTCCCCTTATTAGTTGGTGTCAATTTACCTCTTATCTTCATTTCAACCAAGTCTAACCTTGCCTTTACGCCATCTTTTGTCTTTCCGGGCACATTTAGAAGTGTACCAATGACACTATCAAATACATTTTTCTCAATATGTATAATATCAAGAAAATGTCTAACATGTAAGGACGTCCAATACGGCAACTCAAAGAAAATTGACCTTTTTTTCCACCCAGTTTTTGCAAGACCACCTGCAAAAGTCTTTCCAAATTTGATATCCAAGTCTTTTACATTCTCAAACACGTCTTCACCAGTCAAGCACTTAGGAGCTCGACCTTCTTCAATATTCCCATTGAAAGCTTTCTTCCACCGACAATATCGATGGTTCCGATTTAGCCATCTCCGATGCCCTTGGAATGCATATTTCTGAGAGTGTGTCAATTGATATTGATCTATACTCTTGACACATATAGGGCATCCACATTGGCCATGTACACCATATCCCTCGAGATTTGCTCTTGCCAAAAAATCATTGATTGACTCTGAGATTGAAATTTTCCTCTCTGAACCCATCATATACTTGAATACCGGTCTCCCACAACACCTTCAAATCCTCAATTAAAGGAGCCAAGTAAACGTCTATATCATTTCTAGTTTGTTTCAACCCAGAAATGAGTATAGGCATCATTATATGCTCTCGCTTCATGCATCGCGATGGGGGAAGGTTGTAGATCATCAAAAACTATGTGAGCTACTTTGCAAGCCATGAGGGTTCATGCCATCTGTAGCCAATACAAGGCGCAAGTTTCTTGATTCTTCACCAAATTCAGGGAAATCATCATCAATCTTTTTCCATTAAGGAGAATCTGAGGGGTGTCGAATCTTGTCATCTTCAAGCCTTCTATCATCATGCCATGTCAAGTCCTTGGCTAACTCTTTACAACTGTACATGCGCTTAAATCGTGGTATTATGGGAAAATACCACATTGTTTTGACAAGAGCAGATCCATTCTTCTTATACCATGAGGCGCCACATTTCGGACAGGATTTCAATGATGCATAGTCAGTTCTAAACAATATGCAATCATTGAGACAGGCATGTATCCTCTCATATCCCATGTCAGTTGAGGTTAACATCCGTTTAACCTTATAAGTACGATTAGGTAACACATTATTCTCGGGTAGCATGCTTTTTAATAAACCAAGTAAGTCTGTGAAACTCTTATCACTCCACCCATTGTTGGCTTTTAACTTGTATAGGTTTAAGACTGCTTTCAATCTTGTAAATTTACTATCACTATACAGTGGTGTCTTTGAATCACTTGTCAAATTGTCAAACATTTTAGGACAATCTCGCAAATCCTCCTCACATTTGTCATCTCCTCCAAACGATCAGGCTCATAATCATTCATGTTGAAATCCTATGATGGATATGATGTACCACCCAAATCATCTGACGTAACACTGCTTTCACCGTGTCATGTCCAACGTGTGTAGCTTTTATCAATTCCATTACACACCAAATGATCTTCCAAGTCACGTGGACTAATTCTCTTTCCAAAACAACAACGTAAACACAGGCAAGTGACCCTAGTTCAATCTGGTCCATACTCAACCGCAAACTTGATGGACTCTTTCACCCCTTACTCATACTGTTCCGACATACGATCCGCTAAAATCCAACTTCGATCCATCTTGATTTTCAATTAATTGTAAATAATTTTAACATCAGTTGATAGTTGAATTAATTAAATAATTTTAATTTTAATTTATTTCCCATTATTCTACAAAAAATTTGGCAGAGTAACGACGCAAAAATTTCTACCAAGTTCTCGACTTAATCTTCCCCCGGGTGGGTTGCAACTAACAAAATTTGGATCTTACGATCCGCTAAAATCCAATTTCGATATATCCATCTTGATTCTTAGTTAATTAAATTAAATAATTTTAACATCAGTTGAGTTGAATTAATTAAATTATTATAATTTTAATTTATTTCCCATTATCCTAGAAAAAAGTTGGCAGAGTAACAACGCAAAAATTTCTACCAAGTTCTCGACTTAATCTTTCCCCAAACTTGCAACCAGCAAAATTCGTATCTTTCAACCACAACAAATCCAACATTCTAATCTTTCACCCACAACAAACCCAAAATGTCGATCTCACTATACGAAAATATTGATCACCAGTTGGATCACATAAAGCATCATATTTCTACCAATTAAAAATATTGATCACCAGTTGGATCACATAAATCACATAAAACTAAAAATAAAGCATCATTTTATATATATTGATCACCAGTTAGATCACATAAAGCATCATATTTCCAGCAACTACAAATATTGATCACCAGTTGGATCACATAAATCACATAAAATTACAAATAAAGAATCATATTTTCAACAAGTATAAATATAGATCACCAGTTGGATCAATTTACCCTAAACCACAAAATAACCACAATTTAATCCCAAATTAAACGTAATTAACCCCAAGCTAACCCAAATTAACCCTGAATTCAGTCAAATCCCTATTTCCCTTAAATTTTCCACAAAAATAGGCAAATCTCAAGAATATACACAAATATATATACACTCACACATACACAAATACACAAATACACAAATATACATACACCCACACATACGCAAATATATATACATACACCCACATATACACAAATATACATACACCAACACATACACAAATATGTATACATACACCCACACATACACAAATATACATACACACATACATACACAAATATATATACATACACCCATATATACACAAATATACATACACAAACATACATACACAAATATTTATCTAGCACAAACTCTATATGTGTGTGTGTGTGTATACTTATCTAAAAAAACTACCTCAAATTCGCACAAACTAAATGGTGGTGGTCGTGGAGGCGGCGGCAGTGGCGGTGTTATATATATATATATAGAGAGAGAGAGAGTGAAATATATATATATAGAATTTATACATATATATATATATGAACATATATATTTATATATAAATAGAGAGAGAGAGAGAGAGAGACCGAACGGCGGCGATGGACTACAGCGGCCGAAGCAACTGAGAGTGAGAGAGAGACCAAGTAGAGAGAGAAAGACCAAGTAGAGAGAGAGAGAGAGATGGTGGTGGTGGTGGTGGAAGCGGCGCGGCGCCGAGGGTGGTGGTGGTGGTGGTAGTGTAATAGTGAGAGAGTATAGAGAGAGAGTTGTGAATTTGGGGGGGAGGGGGGTGGCCGGTTTAGGGTTTTAAAACCCGCTCCCTATTACAGCGATTCGAGTACGGACCACTGTAATAGGTGGTTTTTTTTTTTAATTTCTGTTACAGTGGTTCAACAGCGAACCGTTGTAACAGTGCAAACCTATTACAGTGGTTCGGTTCGCCCCGAACCACTGTAATAGGCCGGGTTTTTTTTATTTATTATTTTTTTTACTGACATATTACAACAGTTCGCCACTGAACCGCTGTAATAGGTCCAAACCGAGAAGCCCTATTACAGCGATTTTACCAAAACTGCTGTAATAGGTACCTCCGTTCAGCAATTTTACCAAAATCGCTGTAATAGGTACGCTGTAATAGTGTATTTTTGTAGTAGTAATACTTAATAAAGCATAACCTGCAGTAGAGTCTACTAATAGATCTATACAAGGCAAAGGGTCCCGAGGGCAAACTTTGTTAAGATCAGTAAAATCAGTACACATACGCCACTTGTTTCCAGCTTTTGGTATAAGAACTACATTAGCTAGCCACTCAGTAAACTGAATTTCATTAACATAGCCTACATCTAGGAGTTTCTTTACTTCCTCTTCGATGATAGCATCTCTATCAGGTCCGAAATCCCTTCGTTTTTGACTAACTGGCTTAGCTTCAGGATCGATGTTCAAATGATGTTCAATAATCAAAGGATCAATTCCTTGAAAATCGGCTGCTCTCCACGCGAATATATCCGAGTTCTTCTTCAAAAACTTCACCAATTTTGCCTCCGTCTCCCAATCCATCTGTCCTCCAATTCTAGTCGTCTTCTCCGTGTCTCCCTCAAAAAGTTGAATCGTCTTATGCTCGACAGGCTGTACTCGTGTATCTTCTCTCTTCTGCTTCTTATCAAGATGCTTCATCAAAACCTCTGTATCGTGATCCATGAGATGCACCCTCGTCGCCTCTCTCTTACGCTTCTTTTCGATCTCCGTCTTCAATGAGGTGGTGTAGCATTGACGTGCTTCGAGCTGATTTCCAAGAACATCTCCAATTCCATCCCGAGTCTTGAATTTCATCTTGAGATGGGGCGTCAAGACAATTGCTTCGAATTTGTTCAGCATCGGCCTTCCCACAATCATATTATAGGCAAACGGAGTATCCACTACCAAAACGGTAATCCTCATAGTTTTACGCCTATGCGCTGAACCCAACGATACATCAAGTTCACCAATTATTTTGGCATAATCTGAGAACCAGTGAATCCCATCAACAGAGTATTTACTATTTTGAGGGCTATCTTTCCCAAGTCCATTTTTTGCAGGACTTCCCAAAAAATTATATCAGCTGAACTACCCGTGTCCACCAAAACTTTATGTACAACGTAGTTTGCTACATCCATTGTAATGACCATTGGGTCGTTATGGAGTACAATCATCCCCTCGTAATCCCGATCATCAAAGGTGATCGACTGATCAACACGACTTACCGACAAGACATTCAGCGGCTCAGAACGATAATAATTTGAGTGCATCTCTCTAGCATGCCTTTTCCTCGAATTAAACGAATCTCCATCAATAGGACCTCCTGTGATCATATGTATTTCACCTCGGTTTGCAAGATTCTACTCCCGATGCTCTCTCGGTTCCTTTTCCTTAAGATTCTCATTTCTCCGCTGGTCATTCCGATGATGATCGTCATTGCGACGACGATTGTCATAGTGATGATCGTGGTCATTGTATCGATTATTATCATAACGACTATTATCATCGTGTCGTCGATATTCAATTTCTCGAGGTCTATCATACATCTTATCTCGATATCCTCTTCCATCTCGCTCATGCGATCTACTTCGAGATCGTCTTACCTCTATTTTGCGGTAGGCCTCTGGGGCTCTTACTTCCGCTGGAGTGTGATCAATAAAGACATTCAGACAGCCTAATTTTATCAATAGCTTCATTTCATCTTTTAGCTGGTAGCACTCTTCTGTATCATGGCCCTTATCTTTATGAAACTCACAATATTTGTCAGGATTCTTTTTTGACCCCGCACGTAGCAGTTTTGGCCATTGAATCACATTGATATTATGCATTTGAGCAGATAGTAGTTCTCTACCTCGAGGAGCATTCAAAGGGGTATATTGGTCCTATTTTGTGTATCGGTGGGGTCGATCATGGTTTTTTTCTAACCTCGATCCCTCGATCCGATCACGGTTACGATCCTTCTGATCTTTTCGATCGTTCATGGTTAAATTTTCATTGTCTTTTGACAAGTTCATCTCTTCTTCATTAATGCACTGTTCTTGCACTTGCATTAGTTCGGTTGGTCCCAAGTGGTATACGAAAGGGTCTAGAAGGGGGGGGTTGAATAGACCCTGAAGTCCTTTTTGACTTCTTAAAAATTCGTATCACTTTGAAGTATTTGAACGCTTGACAAGTTTAAGCGCTGGATGTGGCGCTTGAGAAACGTTAACTTAGACTCGGTGATTTCAACGCTTACCAAAGTAGGGCAGAGTTTAATCACTAAATTAGAGTTAGCACAGCGGAAGTATTTTATAGCTTAGCGTTCGGTTAATTAATCGAATGTAGTCGCTTAGTTGTTTTAAGACTTTATCAGAATGTATGCAGTATGAATAGTAAAGCAGTAACACAATGAATGCTTAAAGAGGTAAATGACACAAGATATTTGTAAGGTTCACTGGGTGATGTAATCCCAGCTACGTCCTTCTTCTCCTTTTATCAGGGTGGTTTTTCCACTATGATGATTATCGAAGAGTCACACAGAGACTTCTACAAGATAGAGGAAGATTGGATATGATCTCGGAACTCCTTGGTCACACAGATTTCAGCTCCAATAGAGATCAACTTCAACAAGCTTCTTTTACACAAAAATATTGCTTGCAAGTTAACCAGCTTTCTCACTCAGATGAAAGGTGTTGATGGTTTTGGTCACGGGTTTGTTTGTTTTTGGAAAGTTCAAACAACTTGGGGATATCTCAATGGTAGTATAGGTTCTTCTTAACAAGAGATTTGAGATATGGGTGACTGTCTCTGGAATATTTGTGAAAAGCTTATATGGATATTTGGCTATGATTTTTAGTAAGCTTTTCTTTCAACAAGGTAGGTAATTTTTGTGTGTCAGTTTACTTGTTTGTTGAAAGAGCTATTTATAAGGTATTGGTGGTTTTTGTCCGTTTGACACGGTTGGAGTCTCGTTTCCCTAAACATTCCTTGAGTTCAGACATTTCTAACTTTGGGTATATTTAATTGGTTAGGCATGGTCTTGGTTTCATAAATCTGACAGTCTAGGTCAAAGATATGGCTTGCCCATAAGTTATAGTGCTTATATTTTAATAGCACTTATCCGACTTTTAATGCATCTTGTCTTATTTCCGTTGGAAATAATTCGTCCGTTTGATTCATGCATTTTTAAGTCTTTGGATGATTTTGGGTTTGAGTTTTTCAGGTTACGTTCTTTGTAGGTTGTGTTGGTTTAACCTTTTTGGACGCTTGCTGAAGAGAATAGTTATTCTCGTGTATTGGACAGACGCTTGGACTGATCCTGACTTTCTTTTCTTTATTTCAGACGCTTACTCTTCAATCTTGTCTTGATGGTCTCACTGAGAATTCCGTCATTTCACTTGATGTTGAGTATTCGGCCTGAGTTATCCATTCGTAGTTTGAGCACTGGGATAATCCCTAAAGCGTTTGACGGACGCTTCAAGATATCTTTATCCATTGTAGCTTGAGACGCTTGATCTTCACCTTCATCACTTGGTAGACTCACCCAAAATTTTCCTAAGTGTTTTAGTGTCACATACTTAGTCTAAAGAATTCTACAAAGATAAATACTATAAGCCTAAGATAAATAAGCTTTCAGGTACTTATACATAACATTCTATGAAAGCTTTTACACTTTTCGGAGTCTAACAGGAAGTCCTATTTGTCATCATCAAAACATCTAATATGAAATTCCTAACAATTTCCTCCTTTTTGATGATGGCAATACTTATTTAGTTCAAGCGTTAGATACCTGAAAGTTAGCGTAAGTTAGTAAGTTAGTTTGAGCTTTAACGAGATGTTTCAGCTGTAAAATGCATTTTATATATATATATTTCAAAGTACAGGCATTTTACAACTAAAAAGAGAGAGACACAAGTAAAAATCAAGATCGTGGCTTGATCTTGTATCTCTTAGTCATTTCAGCACGGATTGCTTCAGTTATCTGATCTTCTAACTTCATCATTGCAGCATGATCTTTACTGATTATGTGCTTGTTTTCTTGAACTTGCCGTGCCTTAAAGGCAATGAAGTGTTTATCCCATACCTCTGGACTGATGCCTATGTATCGTAGGCAAATTCTGAAGGTTTGGTCGAAGTCAGACATTTTTCTTTCTAAGGCTAATACTGCTGGATCAGATGGTTCTAGAATTGATGCTCTGAGAAGAGGAATGTCAAACTGTTCAAGCAGTGCTCTTGAAGGCAACATCCATTGGACGCTGATGACCCATAGGGATACCTTGGTTCTGTTGTCAAACGCTTGGATGATTGATCGATGGACGAGCCAGCTATGGCTGAGTAAGAAGACTCTTGAGCTTTGTCAAGAGTGGTTAGACCTCAGAAGGAGAGCTGGCATGCAGTGTGGACGCCACATGACTACTGTCTGTATTTGAGTGAGGCATTGTCAACGGTTGAGCGTTGGGACAGTGCGGACTTCTTACGATGTGTATAACAGGTACTTCAAATACTGTTCCTCGAAGCTCTGGGCAGAATGCAGCTTGACTGTCGCTGTGCGCTCAAGCAGGTGTCAGCTGGTGCTGCAGTTTCAATACGGCTCAATCCAAGCTGGAAAACGGTTCATCTGCATAGGATACCTCTTTCCAAATAGAGTGGGGAGTTAAGTACCTTTGAACGTTCTGACTATTCATGAGTGGCCCGTATCCAGCACATCGCTTTGCAGATCATCTTCCAATTAGCCGATCTGTTGGGAGAGTAGAGTTGTATGCCTTGAGGCAGCGATTCATAGTGACTGAAGACTTCTTGAATAGGGAACCGTTTCTTTGTGACAGTGGGACGCTAATTTCCATCATGAGAGATTGTCACATTACAGTTTGGCTTTCAGCAAAGCGTAGAGAAGAGTTGGCCAGTTTGTGCAACGCTTGTCTTAAGTGGTGTTCAGGTTGATGGCGGATCAGAGGCAGCTTCAGAACGGGTCCAAGTCGATGTTGGCGCTGCGTTAGCATGTAGCGTGCAAATTTGGTCTTTTTATCATGCATCCCGATTCTGAACAGATGGGGAGCACTAACCAAGTCATGTAAGCTTCAGACTTATCTCAGTCATACAATACTCAGTTCCTGCAGTATAGCAAAATCCTTGGTGTTGAATATCGATGGATTCAAAATGATACTCAGAGAGAGGCTTAGCAGCTCGGTAAGGGAAGCTGGACGCTCACCGGCATGTACTCCTTTATTCTTCCACAGGAGGAGAGGGTTAGCTGAGCGCTGGAAGTGAGAGTAGAAATTCACAAGATTATTGATGATTCTTGGCCCATAGAGATAATAAGCTAAATCAACATCAGCTCTAGGAGTCTTGCCTCCTTCCCGCTGTGCTTGGAGAGTTACGGAAGCCGGGATGTGTTTGGGAGTCTTCCCGAGCCACGCTGTGACTCCTCAAACTTTATGAGTTTGGCGATATCATTTTCAGCATTGATAAGACTTTCTTCATTGTATCCTGTAGGTATGAAGGTCTCTGCGGGCGCTGGAGGCAAATAATCGACTGAGTGATCGATCGATCCAGCTTGAAGAAATGTCGATGAATCACAACGTCGTTAGCATCGCTCTGACCTTCTGAGCGTGCCTCTGTTGTACTAGGTAATGCAAGCAATGGTTGAGCCCTTGGGATTTCAGGTCATCAGGCTCGAGATTTGTAGATTCGATGGCAGCTTCATGTGCGATGGCCACAATGTGGGCCATATCAACATCCAGATGGACATCAACTGGTGTTTCGAAGGATGATATCGGGACAGCAGCTATGGCTTGATCTCTTTGAAGAAGAGATGGCCTGCTGAAGATACGCTTCACATATATAGGCGCTGCCAAAGTTGATTTTTACTCCTCGTGTTTTTGATAGGTTGAGCCTTGGGCTTTCGAGGAGCCCGTTTCTTTGTGACAGTGGGACGCTTCACATTACGATCTGGACGCTCAGCATCATGCTGGACAACTTGGCGCTCACTTAGCAGCACCTCCAACTTTGGGTGGATTGGGATGATTCTTGGCCCATAGAACTTATGCTTGGCCACGGTGACTCCTGCTGAAGAGGTGCACTCTGCTCGAAAAAGTAGATCACTTAAAACTAGACCATAAGGTCTGTTTGAAGTGCGTAGACAGTCTCTGAACCTGCTGAATATATAGGCGCTCCAGTTGATTTTTATCTTGAGTAGGATAGCAGTCATCATCTGGAACTGGGTTGGGTTGATTTTGTCGAAGGTTCCCACTCTGCATTCTATGTTTTTACTGCAGAAATCAGCCAAGACTCGATACCTGTTCACTATATCTTTCTTCTCAAAGTATGGTTTGTATGGAACATCATCGTAAGCGCTAATCCGAGTCCAGACTTCTTGAATTTGTTCTTCAGTGATAGTGTCTAAAGTGGCTCCAGCATTAGGTAGAGAGAAATTCTGGGCAATAGAGGCCGCAGAGAGAGTGAACGTCTTTGATTCCTTCTTGGAGACAGGAAACAAACAAGTGATGGAAGTCTCATCGTCAGACAGTCGAGCATTTCTCCAGAAGAATTCTAGTTCTTCAGGAAACATATACGAGTATTTTGTGAGAAATTTCTGAAGCCCAGCCTCTGCTACAGAATCCATCATTTCCGTTAAATCAATTTGGGGGTTTTCATAGAGAAACTTCCAATCAACGATAAGGCCTTCAGTGACCTTAACAACAATTTCAGTGGTTCCAGCAGTAGCTTTCTAGTTCACTTCTTAAAGTGAGAAAACGTTGTTCGTTAAGCGCTTTGGTGAAGATATCTGCCAGTTGGTTTTCTGTACCAATGAAGTGCATGGAGAAATCTTTCTTTTGAACGTGGTCACGTAGAAAGTGATAGCGAATGTCAATGTGTTTGGTTCTAGAGTGAAGAACTGGATTTTGAGTCATTGCTAAGGCGTTTTAATTGTCACAATGGATAGGAGTTGGATCTAGGATTATTCCATAATCTCTAAGTTGTTGCCTCATCCAAAGGATCTGTGCACAACAGCTTCCAGCGGCTACATACTCAGCTTCAGCGGTGGAAGTAGCGATGGACTGTTGCTTCTTACTATGCCATGAAATTAGTCTATCACCTAGAAATTGACATGTTCCACTAGTACTTTTTCTATCTATTTTGCATCCTGCAAAATCTGCATCTGAGTAACCAATTAGTTCAAAAGGAGAATCCCTAGGATACCATAAGCCCACATTTTGTGTGCCTTTTAGGTACTTAAGGATCCTTTTAGCAGCAATTAAGTGTGATTCTCTAGGATCAGCTTGAAATCGTGCACACATGCATACTGAGAACATAATATCAGGTCTACTAGCTGTAAGATAAAGAAGTGATCCAATAATACCTCTATAGTTAGTGATATTAATTTTCTTTCCATTATCATCTCTATCTAGCTTAAGCGTTTGGCTCATTGGAATTTTTGAAGGTGATGCATTTTCCATACCAAATTTCCTGATCATATCTCTAGTATATTTAGTTTGATTTATGAATATGCCATTAGGGAGTTGTTTAACTTGTAATCCTAGGAAGAAAGTTAATTCACCCATCATGCTCATTTCAAATTGATCTTGCATCATCTTCGAAAATTTCTCACATAGACGCTTATTGGTAGATCCAAATATAATATCATCAACATAAATTTGAACTAGGAGAATATCTCCATTATGGGTAATTTTGAATAACGTTGTGTCAACGCTGCCTTTTGAAAAGCCTTTACCTATAAGGAAGATAGAAAGAGTGTCATACCATGCTCGTGGTGCTTGTTTAAGACCATAGAGTGCCTTGTCCAATTTATAAACCATGCTTTTCCCATGGTTGTTGATGAATCCTGGTGGTTGCTCCACATATACTTCTTCTTGGAGTTTACCATTTAGAAATGCACTCTTTACGTCCATTTGATACACTGTAAATTTGTTAAATGCTGCAAACGCTAGAAACATGCGGATTGCTTCAAAACGGGCAACTGGAGCGTATGTTTCATCAAAGTCGATGCCCTCTTCTTGACAGTATCCTTGAGCTACGAGTCTGGCTTTGTTTCTAATCACAATCCCATTCTCATCCATTTTGTTTCTATAGACCCATCTAGTTCCAATGACCCCTTGGTGGGTTGGTCTTGGTACTAGCGTCCATACCTCATTTCTTTCAAATTGGTTTAGCTCTTCTTGCATGGCTTCTATCCAACTTGGATCATTAAGCGCTTCATCCACTTTCTTTGGTTCCATTTGAGATAGGAAGCTTGCAAACATGGCCTCATTTATTGTAGCGGCTCTTGTTCTAACGGGTGCTTCAATATCTCCAATAATTAGTTCTGGTGGATGGTCTCTGAGCCATTTTCTGTCTGGTTGGAACGAGTTAAGAGATTGATCTAGCGTTTGATTAAACTGTGCAGGCGCTTGACCAATTCCTTGCGTAGGCGCTTCAGTGTTTATAGTTTGAATTTGCTCTTGATGAACATTCCCTTCATGATCATCAGCGTTTCTTGCAATGTCATCGTTGATGTCTTTACGAGTAGCCTTAGGATTAGGTACAATGATTTCATTATCTTCATCAATATCGCTATCATCACACCGATTGATTTGTGACGCTTGTTGAGATAAATCTTCAATTCCTGCATCATTAATATTGACCTTACTCGGTTCTTGGTTAGCATCATCAAACACAACATGAATGGATTCTTCAACCTTCGATTTGACCTTATTTAAGATGCGAAAGCTCTTTCCATTTTTGGCGTAACCTAGAAAGATTCCTTCATCTGCTTTAGGATCAAATGTCTTTAGGCTTTGGGAACCATTGTTATGAATGAAACATTTTGAACCAAATACATGAAAGTATGAAACATTCGGCTTACGTCCCTTCCATAACTCATATGGAGTCTTTTCATGTTGCTTGTTGATCATACACCGGTTCTGAGTGTAGCAAGCAGTGTTGATAGCTTCGGCCCACAACCTTTGAGGCAGCTTAGACTCGGCTAACATAGTCCTAGCGGCTTCTTTAAGCGTTCTGTTCCGTCGTTCAGCAACTCCATTTTGTTGAGGTGTTCTAGGTGCTGAATACTCATGAAGTATTCCAAAGTCTTTACAAAATTTCTCAACAATATGGTTAGTAAATTCAGTTCCTCTATCACTTCTAATTCTTGTTACTTTTAGATCTTTTGAGTTTTGTAGTTGACGAATTAGAGAGGTGAGCTTGGCACTAGTTTCATCTTTAGATGCTAGAAATTCTACCCATGTATAGCGTGAAAAATCATCAACTATTACTAGTGAATACTTTTTACCACTAACGCTCATGATTCGAGAGGTCGATAGATGAAGCTTCTTCTTAAAAGATGATTTAACTTGTTTACCCATTTGACAGGCATCACATAAGCGATCTTTATTAAAGGAACCTTTAGGTAATCCCTCTACGAGATTTAGAGATATTAATTGAGAGATTGTTTTGAAATTGAGGTGATTCATTTTTCTGTGCCATAACCAACCTAATTCGTTTTGATTCTTAGCTACGAAACATGTAGGGTTGTTATCTTATGTTGAATCCCAATCTACTAAGTATACATTGTTTGTTCTTCTTCCTTTTAATTTAGTAGATCCTGTCTTAACATCGATTATCTCGCACAAGTCACTAGAAAATTTAATTTCAAAGCCTTTGTCACAGAATTGACTTATGCTTAGGAGATTATGTTTAAGACCCTCAACATAGTATACATCATTGATCATGATGTTCCCCCTATGCATGATACCTATACCTTTAGTTTTACCTTTAGAATTATTGCCGAATATAACTTGAGGACCATTGGTTGCACGATAGTTGATCAAGAGATCCTTTGATCCAGTCATGTGTCTCGATGATCCACTATCTATGTACCATACTGAAGCGTCGGTGTTGGCTCTAGGTACCTGCATTCAAAAGGGCAGATCTAATTTCCTTTAGGTACCCATTTTTTTTGGGTCCTTCTTTGTTAGTGACGTGAATTAGATTTTTCGGAACACCATATTTGCCTTGTCTTCACTATGGGAGAAAGATTGGCCTTCTTGGGTTTCGTTTTGAGTTGCATACTTTTTCTAGATGTATAGAAATATCCTTGATTATAGTAATAATCATAATCGTAATCATAATTATCATAGTGTTGATAATATGAACTGGATTGTTTTGGATATAGACGTTTGATTCTGTTTGGTACTGGCTTAGGATGCACTTTTGGTGCGGGACGCTTAACGTTTGATTCACTGGCAGAAAATATCTCCTTAGCTTTTTGAGCGTTTGGATATATTTTCTTTTGTGAGACATTCGCTTTGGTCTTTCCTTTGCCTGAGTCAGTGTTGACTTTATCATTAGCTTTTGTACCAGTATTTGTTGATTCATTCAGCGTTTGTCTGATTGAACTTTCTTCAACAAAGATTACACCTTTTCCTTTGTTGATTGTTGTAACATTGGACGCTTTGGCTTTATAACTGAATTTATCAAAACCTAGACCGGTCTTTTCACCAAATGCCCTGGTTACTTTAGTCACATTATCTAGCGTTCTAGACGCTTTTGATAATGAAGAGATAAGCTGCTCTGATTTGGCAAGTTTAGCGACCATTTCAGCTTCTCTTTTGACTATTATATCAAGATCACCTTTTAGCTGAGTAATTTCACTCTCGAGTGATTGGTTTTTCTCAATGCACTGTTGCTGAATTTGCAACTCTGCTTTGAGCGTTAAGTTATCACTTCTGAGTGCTGAAATAATACGATGGTGATTTTGGAATAATTGGGTGGCATCTTGACAATCTGTATAATATTCCTTTACTTTGTCAAGTAATTCATCATAAGAGAGAGGATGATACAGATCAGTGGTTACCTCAGATGGTAAGTCGTTAGATGCTTCATTTTCTCTTGCCATGAGACAAATGAATGCTGAGTCCTTTGATGGTTCATCATCGCTGCTTTCATCTGATGATTCCAAGTCCTCTTCAGGCGTATAGAGAGGTTCTGATTCTGCTAGCAAGCCTTGTTGTCTCAGGTTGCTCCTGAATTGGTTTCTATCCGTGTGATCTTGCTTTGTAGGTTTAGACACATTTGGATATGGGCAATTAACTTGGAAATGCCCTGGTCTCCTGCAGTTGTAACAAAGATTGGCCTTCATCTTTTGTTCGTTTGTTAATCTTGTGGATCGTTGGTTTAACGCTGCAGGCGCTGAGAGATCTTGCTGAGAAGGAGTTTGATATTGAATTGGCGCTAGGGAGGGGGACGCAGGATAGTGAGGCGCTTGATATTGTGGTTGTATTTGAGGAAGCGCTTGATATGAACTTTGTCCTGGGTGCTTAGGACTGTTTCCCTTCTTTTCATATTTCAGGAATTTCCTGAATCTATTTAGAAGCGCCAGTTCTTCTTCCTCACTTATATCCGAACCTTTTTCTTTGATAGGTTTTCCTTTGATTGATGCCATTAGCGCTCCAGATTCGATCACTGGATTACTTACTGCATCACTGGCCGAATTCAGCTCAAACTCAAATGCTTTGAGTTCTGAAAAAGCATCTTCTGGAGTTAGGCTGTCCAGATTGTTTGATTCTCTCATTGCAGTTGTTTTCATTAGGAATCTGCTTGGAAGACTCCTAAAGATTTTGACCACTGTTTCTCGATTCTGTAGCTCCATACCCAGAGATGTTAGTTCAGTGACAAGGGCTGTAAACCTCATGTCTAATTGCTCTAGCGTCTCATTAGGTAGCATCTTGAAGCCGTTGAATTTTTCTTTGGCAATTGATAATTTGTTTTCCTTTATTTGTGTTGAGCCACCACAAATAGTAGCCAACTTATACCAAATTTCTTTAGTTTTATTGCATGATTTGACTTTGTTAAATAAGTTGTCGTTGTCACCAATGGCTGTGTATAATGCATTCCGACCGACATTGTCTAGATTTGTTCGTCGACGCTCATCGGTGGACCATTCTTGTTTGGGCTTCTCCACATAACCGTCAGGTGTTTCTCCTGTGGCTTCGGGCGCTCTGGTGATAACTTTGTATATTTTGATTGGCCCATCTGAAATGATATCACACATTTCATCGTCACATGAACACAAATAAGTAAATGCTTTGACCTTCCAAGAGTCATAATTTGACTCGGTCAACTTGGGAACTTTAGAGAATGCCATGAAGAAATTAAAGTAATTTTAAAGCGACTATAAAAAAAAATAGATCTGAACAAGCAGATACGCTTGGAAACGCTTAGGTTTCAACTTCAACCGCTCTGATACCACTTGTTGGTCCCAAGTGGTATACGAAAGGGTCTAGAAGGGGGGGGGGGTTGAATAGACCTTGAAGTCCTTTTTGACTTCTTAAAAATTCGTATCACTTTGAAGTATTTGAACGCTTGACAAGTTTAAGCGCTGGATGTGGCGCTTGAGAAACGTTAACTTAGACTCGGTGATTTCAACGCTTACCAAAGTAGGGCAGAGTTTAATCACTAAATCAGAGTTAGCACAGCGGAAGTATTTTATAGCTTAGCGTTCGGTTAATTAATCGAATGTAGTCGCTTAGTTGTTTTAAGACTTTATCAGAATGTATGCAGTATGAATAGTAAAGCAGTAACACATTGAATGCTTAAAGAGGTAAATGACACAAGATATTTGTAAGGTTCACTGGGTGATGTATTCCCAGCTACGTCCTTCTTCTCCTTTTATCAGGGAGGTTTTTCCACTATGATGATTATCGAAGAGTCACACAGAGACTTCTACAAGATAGAGGAAGATTGGATATGATCTCGGAACTCCTTGGTCACACAGATTTCAGCTCCACTAAAGACCTTCTATCCCCTTGCTTCTTTCACTCAGAAATGGTGCAAGTTACTCTTGATCTCGGAACTCCTTGGTCACACAGATTTCAGCTCCAATAGAGATCAACTTCAACAAGCTTCTTTTACACAAAAATATTGCTTGCAAGTTAACCATCTTTCTCACTCAGATGAAAGGTGTTGATGGTTTTGGTCACGGGTTTGTTTGTTTTTGGAAAGTTCAAACAACTTGGGGATATCTCAATGGTAGTATAGGTTCTTCTTAATAAGAGATTTGAGATATGGGTGACTGTCTCTGGAATATTTGTGAAAAGCTTATATGGATATTTGGCTATGATTTTTAGTAAGCTTTTCTTTCAACAAGGTAGGTAATTTTTGTGTGTCAGTTTACTTGTTTGTTGAAAGAGCTATTTATAAGGTATTGGTGGTTTTTGTCCGTTTGACACGGTTGGAGTCTCGTTTCCCTAAACATTCCTTGAGTTCAGACATTTCTAACTTTGGGTATATTTAATTGGTTAGGCATGGTCTTGGTTTCATAAATCTGACAGTCTAGGTCAAAGATATGGCTTGCCCATAAGTTATAGTGCTTATATTTTAATAGCACTTATCCGACTTTTAATGCATCTTGTCTTATTTCCGTTGGAAATAATTCGTCCGTTTGATTCATGCATTTTTAAGTCTTTGGATGATTTTGGGTTTGAGTTTTTCAGGTTACGTTCTTTGTAGGTTGTGTTGGTTTAACCTTTTTGGACGCTTGCTGAAGAGAATAGTTATTCTCGTGTATTGGACAGACGCTTGGACTGATCCTGACTTTCTTTTCTTTATTTCAGACGCTTACTCTTCAATCTTGTCTTGATGGTCTCACTGAGAATTCCGTCATTTCACTTGATGTTGAGTATTCGGCCTGAGTTATCCATTCGTAGTTTGAGCACTGGGATAATCCCTAAAGCGTTTGACGGACGCTTCAAGATATCTTTATCCATTGTAGCTTTAGACGCTTGATCTTCACCTTCATCACTTGGTAGACTCACCCAGAATTTTCCTAAGTGTTTTAGTGTCACATACTTAGTCTAAAGAATTCTACAAAGATAAATACTATAAGCCTAAGATAAATAAGCTTTCAGGTACTTATACATAACATTCTATGAAAGCTTTTACACTTTTCGGAGTCTAACAGGAAGTCCTATTTGTCATCATCAAAACATCTAATATGAAATTCCTAACAAGTTCTTCTTGATCCCGCGGAGTATGATGGGCTAGAGCCGATGCTAGAGGCCCCTTCCTTAGTGCCAATAGAATAAAGGTTACAGTAAGCTCATGCGTTAGCTCAGGAATCTCGAGGACTTCCTGGTTGAAACGGTGTACAAAGTCACGTAAGCTTTCCAATGGGCCCTGTTTGAAGTTCAACATTGCTGAGATAGATTTCTTGGCTTTCTTGTTACTTGCAAAATGATTTCCAAACTTCTGAACCAATTGTGTGTATGATACTATCGTCCCGGGCCTCTAACTCGTGAACCAATCTTGTGCTCGGCCTACTAACGTCATTACAAACATCTTTGAATTCACCGCATCGGTCTGATGATACAACGTCATTAGCATTTCAAACGAAGTTAAATGAGGTATAGGATCACCTGTTTCTTCAAACGTTGGCAAATTAAGCATCTTGAACGATTTGGATGGAGCCTCCCTCAATATTTGTTCTGAAAATGGCATGTGTTTTGCCATTAACACCGACACCTGGACTGAACTACCCCTCGGCCGCTCCACCTTTTGACTTGCTTTGTCCAACTTCTCATACATCTCATCAATTTCTGCCCTAGATAGTATGGGCTTTTCCCTGTGATCTTGGATGGGTTGCTTGCCTCTACGAATCTCCGATCGAGCTCCCACTTGACTATCAACTTCTTTCTCTGATTGATCTCCCAATACTGGCTCACCCCTCTTCTCTCGTCCAGGTGTGGCCCCTTTCGGATTGCGAAACAAACTCCTTGGTGCCAATGGGACATGACATACCTGAGGCATGTTTGGAGTGGTGGGTGCTGCTTCCATAAACCTTCGCAATGCCTCATCAATCCATTCCTGCACCATCTTATCAAGAGCCCTTTTCGTCATCGTCACTCTTCCCTCACTAGTTCCTTCCAATCCTTCTCGAGTTGACACTACATGCTCATCAGATAGCGAACATGCTTCACTCTCTCATTCGCCATTTCTCCACAATTCAAACTCAGCAACTCTCCAGTAGTATCCCACAGACGGTGCCAACTGATCTAGGCCAGAAATTAACCCTCCCCTCACAGTCTGGATGACCTCGTATAACGAACTAACTACCAATAAATGAAGATTATAGATTGCACTCGAAGTATCGAGCTGCCTACGTACCACATCGGGATCAAGTCTAACGTAGTTCCAAAATACGATATAATTTTCCTATGGTATAGATAATCCGAATACGACTAATCTCCAATTTATATATATAGGATCGTACTGTTAAGTCTTAGTCTAAATAATGAATCAACGAGCAAGCTTACGAATGTAATCAATGTTGTTCCCCCGCCCCCTTTCACTCATAAATGCGGGTATTTATAGTGTCCATCCATGGTGGACGAATACTGTTTTGCCAGCTAGAAGTTCAGCCTGGATGATGCCACGTATCTTCAAGGGATGGTCAGGATCCTAGTTCCCAGACTTGAGTCATGGGTCAACCCGACACGAGTGTAAAGAAACATGCGGATCTTGTAGTGTTTTGCAATTTATAGACTCGGTAGGGACTATGATCTAAATACCACGTTTACGACCCCAATAGGTCGTTATATCGTTTACCTTAGGCAAGTATGGATACATCATGTTACCTATTAACGATGTAATGAGGTAGCAAGAGTATGTGTGGGCCCCCACTTTTTAGTATATGACATATGAACCTCTTGGTTATAGTCTCCACTGAAACTCTCGATTATAGTCTCCATACACGGATAGACCCTTCACTGAAGTATCCTGATCGAGTGATAGTCATGGAAGTTGTCAAACTAATATTACTCGATACTGTGCAATGAATCATAGTGACTCGAAATGACAAAACTACCCTCCATGTCCCACATGAGTTAGTTTACATGCTTTAGCCAAAGACTTTCATTTCAGTCACCTATGATCGCATAGGATATCTGCTCGTTTACTACCGAGACATTAAATTTCATCTTGGCAGTCAATTCACAACTGCTACTTGCCCATTAAAGTCGCGCTTCAAGGTGGGCCCTACCAAAGGATGAATTGGACCTCACTACTCTTGTAACAGACCCAACGTCACAAGCACATTGTGTCATCGACTCCTCAGGTCAAAGGTCCACATGTACCAACATAACCAATAATCCAATCATTGACAGTCAACAAGTAAAACCCATGTGAGTGGATTAAAACGAGTCATGTTCAAATAAATTGATTCCATCAATATATCTATAACACAAACTCCCGCCATTCCATGGCGTTCAACTGGCACTTCTTGTCAAAGTATGTGTTATACAAGTCTATATAGATCTTGACGCCCAATCAAGAGCTTCCGACTTGCGAACCCGTGTTTAATGACTAAGTACTAGGTCCTTCCAGTGCTCCTCTCCTTATCCCATAAGAAGTGGAAGACTTACATTAGTACACTTGGACTATTTGCTTGTTCAATACATTATAGATGTCATTAGATTTACATGAACAAATGAATAAATGCCTTTCTTAATATATGGATAAGTTCGTGCAACATAATTACATACCCTATACAATAAGTTAGATCCCAAGTCATTGAAGTGTGTTTTCATGGTGAGGTCCCCTATAATATTCTCTTTCCCACAAAATCTTTGTTCCCTGTTGAATCTCGCTTATTTGGTAGTACGTGTTTGTACGAGATGTTCGTCCTCATATTACTAAGTTAGATCCTAAGTCATTGAAGTGTGTTTTCATGGGCTACTCTCGTTTACAAAAAGGTTATCGGTGTTATTGTCCTTATCTTAATAAATTCCTTATGTCTGCTGATGTTACTTTTCTGGAACATTGTCCTTTCTTTCCTATTTCTGTTCCTAATGATTGTAAGGGGGAGAATGATGATCTGTTAGTTTATGAAGTCACCTATAAGTTTCCACATTCTGATCCTACCACATCACAGCCATCAGCACCACCCTCGGCTACTCCACCTATTTTCCATGTCTATTCTAGACAACGAGTTCCTCCTCCTACATGTCCTGCACCGATTTCTCCTTCGCCACCAGATTCATCAGACACTAATACTGATCTTCCTATTGCTCTTCGTAAAGGTAAAAGACAGTGCGCTTACCCCATTTCTTCATTTGTCTCCTATGATAGTTTATCACCTTCTTCGTGTTCTTTTATTGCATCTCTTGATTCTGTTTCTCTTCCTAAAACTGTACATGATGCCTTGTCCCACCCTGGCTGGCGTATGGAAATGATAGAAGAAATGAATGCTTTAGATGTTAATGGTACTTGGAATCTAATGAGTTTACCTGCAAGTAAAAAGGCTATCGGATGTAAATGGATTTTTGAAGTTAAGGTTAATCACGATGGCTCTGTGGCTCGTCTTAAAGCCCGTCTGGTTGCTAAAGGCTATGCTCAGACTTATGGTGTAGACTACTCTGACACCTTTTATCCTGTGGCTAAATTGACGTCTGTTCGGTTATTCCTGTCAATGGCTTCTATTCATGATTAGCCATTGCATCAATTAGACATCAAAAATGCATTCTTACATGGAGATTTATTGGAGGAAATCTATATGGATCAACCAACTGGGTTTGTTGCTCAGGGAGAGTTTGGGAAAGTCTATTGTCTTCAAAAATCTTTATAAGGCTTGAAACAAAGCACTCGTGCGTGGTTTGGCAAATTCAGTCAAGCAATTGAGAAGTTCGGGATGAACAAGAGTAAGTCTGACCATTTAGTGTTTTATAAACACTCTCCATCTGGCATTATTCCTTTCGTTGTGTATGTAGATGATATTATTATCACCGGAAGTGATGCTATGGGAATATCGTCTTTGAAGTCTTTTCTTCATAGCCAATTCCACACAAAGGATCTAGGGTCATTGAAGTATTTCTTGGGAGTTGAGGTAACAAGAAGCGAGAAAGGCATTTTCTTATCTCAAAGGAAATATGTGCTTGATTTGTTAACCCAGACAGGAAAGATAGGGGCTAAACCATACAATACTCCAATGCCACCTAATGTACAACTCGCTAAGAAATGAGATTTATTTGAGAATCCTGAGAGATATAGAAGATTGGTGGGAAAATTGAACTATCTTACAGTAACTCGTCCTGATATCGCATGTTGTGTTAGTACGGTGAGTCAATTCATGTCTTCTCCAACGGTTCAACATTGGGCTGCATTAGAACAGATTTTGTGCTACTTGAAGGGAGCTCCTAGACGAGGTATACTGTATAAAAATCATAGTCACACCCGTATATAATGCTTTTTGGATGCAGATTGAGGAGGATCTAAAATTGATCGAAGATCTACCACGGGTTACTGTGTCTTCTTGGAGAAAATTCGGTATCATGGAAAAGCAAGAAACAAAGAGTTGTATCTCGCTCTAGTGCAAAATCAGAGTATAGAGTTATTGCTCAGGCTACTTGTGAAATAATGTGGATATATCAGTTATTAACTGAAGTGGGTCTTAAAGTCTCAGTGCCAACTAAACTTTGGTGTGATAACCAAGCTGACCTTCATATTACCTACAATCCTGTGTTTCATGAACGGAATAAGCATATTGAGATTGACTGCCATTTCATTCGTGAGAAGGTGTAAGAAAATCTTATTTCTACGGAATATGTGAAGACTGGAGTACAATTAGGAGATCTTTTCACAAAGGCGCTAAATGGGGTTCGGGTTGATTATCTTTGTAACAAGCTGAGCATGATTAACATCTATGCTTCAGCTTGAGGGGGAGTGTTATAATAGGAAAGTATATATTTTAGGCTGATTTGTAGGGATTTCATTTATTCCCTTACCTTATTTAGATTGTAGATTGTGAATATAATTAGGAGCTTATTCTTGATATCAATATACAGAACTTTCTCTCATATCAGATTACAGTTCTAATTAAAAATGGAGGACAAACCCAGCTGTGGTAAACTTACCATGTAAAATTATGCTATTAAAAATGTTATTTATATCAAGCATGAGAAATATATGCTGGATCTGAGGATCTAATGTTTGTGAAGAAATTTAGTCAGCTGGTACAAAGATAGTAATATAGCATATAATAGGATTAGCAGCAACAACATCAATATGTCACCTTTATATAGAGATAGAAAGTAAAGATCAAAGCAAATATGGCAACAGCTTCATTGTCATAGCTTCCAGCCACAGATCGTGAAATAAAAGAAGTACAGAACTCTTTGGTGACAATGTAAATCTGACCATCTCACACAACAGAACATCTACATGAATATATAGATCATTATGTACAATCAGCACCACAAGTATAGAAATGCATCAAGTGCAATTAGACAAGAAAAGGATAATCATTGATAGAGCAAACAGAAAATATATGAAGACCTGAGAGTATAGATTGTTGGAAATATACGTAAGACTGAGATTCTGCCTGAGTCGAGGATTACTCTTTCCTTAAGACTTTATTTGCCCTCTCTACTGCTAGAGTTACAACAAATAAGTCTCCCAAGATAAAACAGGCACAAGTATTCAGAAGCAGTAGTTGAATACTTCAGAACTTGCACCAATAGAGATTGTTTTGTAATCTTTTTATATATGGGATATATTTGATATATGTCGAATCTGGTGGACGAATTTAGTATTTATAGACTTAAAACAAAACAATCAAAGGTTACAATGATTCACTGAAAATTCACAATTATTCACGTTCAAAAAAAATATGACTGTTGGTGCGAAAAGCTTCTAGTTTTTCGTGAACAGACACCAAGAACGTTTCAGAATAAAGTTCACCCGGACGCTTTCAAGCGTCCAGAAATGCATCAATCCGGAACCAGACGCTCATGAGCGTCTCCGGACGCTCTTGAGTGTCTCCGGATGCTCAAGCATCTCCGGACGCTCAAGTCGGACGCTTAGCTAGACGCTCAAGTCGGACGCTCAGCTAGACATTCAAGTCAGACGCTCAGCTAGACGCTTAGGTCAGATGCTCAGCTAGACGTTTAGGTCAGACGCTCAGCTGGACGCTTAAGCATCTGGACGCTCAGCTGGACGCTTAAGCATTTGGACGCTTATGAACCATGAATTTCAAACCTGATTTTCCTTGTCTTTTCAATGTGTCATAAATAAGAAAATTCCAACAATTCACCCCAATTTTCGAAATTTTATACAATTTCAAAATCTCTATTATAAAACGTATTTTGCACATAAATAAAGGTGTACAACGACTTGAACCTTTACATAGTCTAACACATATCAGTTATCCGAGTATTTTCATAGATAAACTTTGAATCAAATATTCATAATGGATAATAGCATATGAAAGACATGCAATCTACTAACAGCTCGTTCAACTTCCCCGCACAATTTAGGCCATGTGCGTCAACCTCGGGATTCATAAGCGACATAGAGATAAGCTTTTGATCTCATAGAAACGGCCACATTTCAACGCTTATATAGGTCAATCTAAATAGGTGTACTTGTATGACTTACACCTTTCATTTAAAGACATAGATTTATTAAGAGAATTTATTCTCAACCTCTTTATTTCCATACAAGCATGTACTCCCTCGAGATGTCATAGAATAAAATTCTATAATTTTAGTACATTCCCGGCAATTACTATAAGTGTTTTTCCATTGAACCAATTAAATTGGAGGCTATCCAATAATCGGTTGATTTCCACTTATTAATTCCCTAACACAAAGCTTTTAACCCCATCTCTCTTGATGTTTTCCACACAACATCACTCGCAAGGCCTTTTGTAAAGGGATCAGCCAAATTTTCCTTTGACTTAACATATGTTATTGTAATGGTACCACTCCCGATAAGTTCTCGGACATAACTATGTCGTAGACTTATATTTCTAGACTTACCGTTATAAATCTTGTTGTATGCCCGTGATAATGTAGCTTCATTATCACACAAGATTGAAACAGGAGGCATTGGTTTAGGCCAAATAGGAATTTCTATCATTAGGTCCCTAAGCCATTCTCCTTCTTTAGCCGCAACCGCTAAAGCAATAAATTCGGATTCCATAGTTGAATGTACAATGCACGTTTGTTTCTTTGATCCCCACGAAACCGCACCTCCACCAAGTGTAAATAACCATCCACTTGTGGATTTTGTTCCATCAGAATCCGTAATCCAATTTGCATCGGTGTATCCTTCTAACACCGACAGATGACCTTGATAACTTAATGCATAATTCACTGTGCCTTTCAAGTATCTAAGGATCCTTGAAATTGCATCCCAATGAACTTTACCCGGATTACTAGTAAATCTACTTAGTACTCCTACAGCAAAAGCTATATCAGGTCTTGTACAACAGAATATTCTAATTGTGATATAGCTACACCTTCATATTTCGTTAATTTAACCGCAGGATCAAAAGGTGTACTAGCAGTCTTACAATTTAAGTGATTGAATTTCTTCAATACTTTCTCAATATAGTGAGATTGCGACAATGTAATTTTATCATGTAATCTAGTAATTTTAATTCCTAAAATTACATCAGCTTCTCCCATATCTTTCATGTCGAAACATGTCGATAAAAAATCTTTAGTTTTCAATACTATGCTACTATCCGTTCCAAAAATAAGCAAGTCGTCTACATATAGAGAAATGATCACACATTTTCCATTTTCACTTTTAGAATAAATACACTTGTCAGATTCATTTATTTTAAAACCATTTTGAACAATCTTTTGGTCAAATTTCTCATGCCATTGTTTAGGAGCTTGTTTAAGGCCGTATAAGGATTTAATAAGTTTACAAACTTTCTTTTCTTGCCCTTTTAAAACAAATCCCTCAGGTTGTTCTATGTAGACTTCTTCATCTAATTCTCCATTTAAAAATGCCGTTTTAACATCCATTTGATGTATAACTAAGTTATAAATAGAAGCTAAGGAAATTAGAATTTTAATGGAACTTATTCTTGCTACAGGTGCATAGGTATCAAAGTAGTTTCTACCTTCCTTTTGTCGATAACCTTTGGCAACAAGTCTAGCCTTAAACTTGTCAATGGATCCATCAGGTTTAAGCTTACGCTTAAAGATCCATTTGCAACCAATAGGTTTACAACCAGGGGGTAAATCAAATAGCACCCAAGTATTATTTGACATGATCGAATCCATTTCATCATTTATAGCTTCTTTCCAAAAAACTACATCTCTAGATGAAATTGCTTCTTTATAAGTTAATGGATCATGTTCAACATTGTATACTATCGTAGAGATAATATCATTTCTATCACCTTCTACTAGATACATGTAAAAATCGGAACCATAGGACTTAGCAGTTCTTGCTCTTTTACTTCTTCTAGGCTCAATAACTTCATTTTCCGTAGACTCATCTATAGAAGTCTCATCGAGCTCTTGATTTGAACATGTGTTTTCTTGTGTTCTTTTTCTAGATGATGGAAAAGAATTTTCAAAAAATTCAACATCTCTAGATTCAAGAATTGTATTTTAATCAATGGAATTTGTAGATTCCATAGTAAGAAATCTATATGCTTTACTTTGTAGAGCATATTCAATAAAAACACATTCCACCGCCTTGCAACCAAGCTTAGGACGTTTAGGATCCGTAAGTCTTACTAATGCTTTACACCCCCAAACCTTAAGATGTCCAAGAAAAGGCTTTCGCTTTCTCCAATATTCATAGGGTGAAGTATTAGTTTTCTTGTGAGGAATACGGTTAAGTATATAACAAGCCGTGTTCAAAGCTTCTCCCCACAAGTTGTTTGGCAAACCAGAAGTATTAAGAAGAGTATTAACCATTTCTGCTAAAGTTCTATTTTTTCTTTCCGCTACGCCATTTTGTTGAGGAGTATAAGGGGCTATCAATTGATGAATAATTCCATAATCTTCTAAGAAGTCATTATAGGCAATATATTCACCACCTCTATCCGATCGAAGACTTTTAATCTTACAATCTAGTTCATTTTCAACTTCAGCCTTATACACTTTGAATTTCTCCAAAGCTTCATCTTTAGTCCTCAACAAAATTACGTAAGCATACTTGGAATAGTCATCTATAAAAGTTATAAAATATCTTTTCCCACCTCTAGTGAGAATTCCTTCTAGTTCGCAAATATCAGAATGAATTAATTCTAAAGGTTTTGACACTCTATCAACTTTATGAAAAGGTTTCCTAACTAATTTTGATTTAACACATATAGCACACTTTTCATCATTTGATTTAGTATTATTTGGAATTAATCCTAAGTTCATCATGCATTTCATACTTCTAGGATTAACATGACCTAATCGATAATGCCATAAATCAAAAGAATCAACAATATACACAAAAGAATTAATATTATTGCTCAAACTCAGTTTGAACAATCCATTGGTTACATATCCTTTTCCAACGTATTGCCCGTTCTTAGTTACATTGATGCTATCAGACTCAAACAATACCTTAAAACCAAATTTGTTCAACAAACTCACTGACACTAGATTTTTCCTAATGTCTGGGACATGAAGTACATCATTAAGAGTGAGTTTTTTCCCGGAAGATAAGTAAAGTACTACTTTTCCTTTCCCCGTAACCTTTGATGATGAAGAATTTCCCATATGAAGGCTTTGTCCGTCTCACAGCAACAAATTTTTCGTCACTCACGACATTTGCTTGTACATGTTGCTGTCCCTTTGGCTTAGATTTCTCTTTGCAATCTTTCTTGAGATGACCCGGTTTTCCGCATCCCCAACAATTTCCTTTGGCAAATTTGGTTTTCTTTCCATTACCGAAACTATTGTTTCCATCATATGTTCGTTTCTTTCCATTATTCCGAGTTTTGTTTTCAACAACCATAACCTTTGGATTTTTCTTATCAACATCAATTTTCTCCAAATTTCGGGTATTTTCCTCAATTTGAAGAAATTTGATCAATTCTTGTAAATCCAAAGGTTCTTTCTTTTGTGTCAACTCTTTACGAGTATCTTTCCAAGTCGGAGGCAACTTAGCAATAATGCTAGAGACTTGGAAAGCTTCGTCAAAAGTATGACCCTCGGAAATAATTTGATGAAGAAGTACTTGAAAATCATGAAGTTGCACTAGAACAGATTGAGTATCTACCATTCGAAAATCATAAAGTTTACTAACCAGATAGCGCTTATTTCCAGCATCCTCGGTTTTGTACTTGTTTTCCAATTCTGTCCAAAGTTCTCTCGCCCTTTTGTTTGTCGAAGTTGGCTCGTACACTTCATAAAGCGAGTTTGTCATAGCATTCAGAATGTGACCCTTGCACATAAAGTCATCTTGTTCCCACTTCTGGCGTTCTCTCATTTGTGCCATTGTTTCGCCTTCAACTTCAACAGGAGCATCTCGTTCGAGGACATATCCTATCTTTAATGTCGTCAGATAGAAGAACATCTTTGCCTTCCAACGCCTAAAATTTGAGCCATCAAACTTCTCCAACTTTGAGATTTCAGAAACCCCGTGACCCCTTACAGAACTCTCAGCCATTTTAAAAATAAAGTCTTAAGATTGTTGGAAATATACGTAAGACTGAGATTCTGCCTGAGTCGAGGATTACTCTTTCCTTAAGACTTTATTTGCCCTCTTTACTACTAGAGTTACAACAAATAAGTCTCCCAAGATAAAACAGGCACAAGTATTCAGAAGCAGTATTTGAATACTTCAGAACTTGCACCAATAGAGATTGTTTTGTAATCTTTTTATATATGGGATATATTTGATATATGTCGAATCTGGTGGACGAATTTAGTATTTATAGACTTAAAACAAAACAATAAAAGGTTACAATGATTCACTGAAAGTTCACAAGTATTCACGTTCAAAAAAAATATGATTGTTGGTGCGAAAAGCTTCCAGTTTTTCGTGAACAGACACCAAGAACGTTTCAGAATAAAGTTCACCCGGACGCTTGCCAAGCGTCCAGAAATGCATCAATCCGAAACCAGACGCTCATGAGCGTCTCCGGACGCTCTTGAGTGTCTCCGGACGCTCAAGCATCTCCGGACGCTCAAGCCGGACGCTCAAGTCGGACGCTTAGCTAAACGCTCAAGCCGGACGCTCAGCTAGACACTCAAGTCAGACGCTCAGCTAGACGCTTAGGTCAGACGCTCAGCTAGACGTTTAGGTCAGACGCTCAGCTAGACGCTTAAGCATCTGGACGCTCAGCTGGACGCTTAAGCATCTGGACGCTCAACTGGACGCTTAAGCATCTGGACGCTCAACTGGACGCTTAAGCATCTGGACGCTTATGAACCATGAATTTCAAACCTGATTTTCCTTGTCTTTTCAATGTGTCATAAATAAGAAAATTCCAACATAGATGTCTGGCACTCTTAGGGTAAATTTGCTATTGCAAGAGGGATGGTAAGGGAAGGAGACGAGAGGAGTTGAAATCCAAATCATTCACGTAGGGGTTGGGCATAATAAACCCATCAACTTGTTTGGTATCACGGGGGAGGAGGAAGGAGATGTCTCCCCCTTATTTGGTGTAGCAACAACATTGAAAATGAAGGGAACTTATATTTAAGATATCACCCATTTATTGCATGGAAAAGCGAAATGAAAAATAGGAGAAACTTCTTATGATTGTTATAGAAAATATAATATTCTATGGTTTGAAGCGTGATTTCACTTTCCTTAAAGTGATATTTTCCCCCACTACACGTTTGCTACCGGGGATAAATGCAAATTCACTTCTAGGATACGATAAACCACCTGAGACTTAATGAATAGCAATTTCGGAAGTCTCCTTTCAAGAACAACTCAAAGACTTTAATATGTAAGAGTGAAAGCAGTAATAATTTTATATTATAGAATCTGGCACAAGGAAATGCGTTTATATAGACATAAAACACCTTTTCGGAATAGTTGCGTTGTTTGGAATTCTAGTTTAATTTTAAAGGTTGCACCAATTCGGAAGTGTTTACTCAGTCAAAATAACTCCAGAAATTAATTCTAGAGAAGACATCTTTTAGAAAATCATTTTCTAAACATTGCAACTCTTTAATAAATAAACTAATAAAAAATAATTCCAAAATAATAAATAAATCCGAAAATAATAAACTAAAAAATATTTTTTTTTCCTTGGATCCGTGCGCGTGCCAAGTGCCAAGTCTTTGATATATAAATATATATAATATATCTATATTTTGGCCTCCTCTAAATTTTCCCTCCAAGTTTCTATTTTAAACTTAAAGTGGAGCCCTTCTTTATATAGTGTTCCAAACTTTAATAAGTTTTCTATGTGGGATAAGAAACACACTATACATCTTTATATATGCAAGCTATCTATCTAACACTCACCGCACAATTTCACAACCAAGGATAAAGAGAACACAGTAGCTTGAAAAATATCCAGAACATGGCGAAGTAGAAAAACTGAGTGGAAAATAAATCATTGTATGCAGCAAAGAGACTTACTTATGTAATTGTGTACGTTCTCATGGAGTCGCATAGCCTTGACTGAGAGCTTGAAATATTTCATTATACCCCAGCAAAGAGAAATCACAAAATTATGGTAATAGAATACCATAAACCGTGACTGCTGGACTTCATTACAGCAAAGGAAACGCAAGACCCTGCTGTTGAGAATCTAAAATACCAATTGAATGATTGCGCATAAAATAAACAAAAAAGTAAAGTACCATCTGTTGGATCAAAACTTCACAAATGTATCAAAACAGCTAATAATGGAGAAAAGATTATATCGAGGCGGGAGAGAACTCTCTATCCTTAACGCTAAATTGCCCCGCCTAGGTGGTACGGGTTTATGCAACAAACGTCCCAAGATACAACGATATACGTTCTAAAATTGAGACCACTTCGAATTTAGAACCACCGAACTTAGGCAACTTAGAACTCTTGAGAGAGAATATATGAGAGTGAGATTAGTGAGAAAGCTGAATGCTTTGGTGTGATTTTTCATTCAGCTGGAGGGGCCTTTATATAGGCAAGGAAAAACACGAGAATTAAATATGAGAATTAATTAGCATACTGAAATTGCACTCAACGTTCGAACATTGGCACCCCAACATTCGAACATTGGGTCAAAACGTGTTCAGCTATAAATCCAGCTAAAACCGCAAGAACGTTTCAGATTTTCTTCTAGAAGCAATCAACGTTCGAACGTTGGTCCTTCTAGAAGGCTAACTTGATAAAATGTGGCCAGCGTTTGATCAATCTCCATTTAACGGTTCAGATTTTTTCAACTATTGGATAAGTAAATAATGGATCAGATTTTGTGGAATTAATTTTCTCCAAAAAATTAATATATTGCAAGCCCAAGCCCAATACAATTCATGCCCTCTCCTTGTCCAAAGCCCAAAGCCCAAGGCCCACGACCCAGACCCGAGCCCGAGCCAGGTCCAGTCCGGGCGGGCGGACGGACGGCGGCGGCGGCGCGCGCGCGTGTGTGGTGGACCGGACCATGGCTAGGTCCTTCCCCCTCACAAAGCCCACAAAAATCTTATGACCCAAAGGGCCAATCCTTAGTTTCAAGGCAATGGTTTATAAACCATTCCAAACTTTGATCCATATCCTATGTGGAATAACCCACTTCAAACACCCCACTTTAGCACTTAATTTCTCATTCGTTTTTAATCCGATTTGAGAAATTCAAAATGCTAAACTCATCTACTCGGAACGTAGATTAATATTATCTAATAATATTTTGTATCCCGGATACTTACGGTGTTCGAATTTCGTATGCAAAAGTCATGTCCAACACACTTTTCATAACACAAATATCCAACAATCCCTCACACGAATTAAATTAATGCAATGCATGATCTCAAGAGTTCAGACGAAAATTTATCACATCAGAAGAGGTAAATTTTGGCTTTGAACCTTTCTTAGTGAGATATCATCGGATTTACTAGGCTCCCCAATGAACATGATGTCTTGAATTGGTCAGCCATTCATGTAAAACCAGACAATGATATTCACATGATAAATTCTAAAGGCTTACTTCCCTTTGGAAGATCAACCAACTCCCAGGTATGGTTGTGTAAAATAGACTCGATTTCACTATTAATAGCCTCTTTCCAGAGTTGAGCATCTGGACCGGACATAGCTTCCTTAATCATTCTTGGCTCCCCTTCTAATGTATATGATGCAAAATCGGGACCAAATGATTTTGGAACTCTTGCCCTTTTGCTACGACGTGGTTCTTCGTCCCCGAGATCAGAACTACTCGTAGACTCATCAAACGTTCTTTTAAGAGGAACTTGCTCGTTTCTTTCCTTACTTGGAAAGACATCCTCGAAAAACGAAGCATTTCTAGATTCCATGATAGTACCTTCATGAATCTCAGATATTTCTGATTTATGTACCAGAAATCGATAGGCGCTACTATTAAGTGCATAACCTATGAATATGCAATCAATAGTCTTAGGCCCTATCTTAACTTGTTTGGGTTTGGGTATTTCTACCTTAGCCAAACACCCCCACACTTTGAGGTACTTGTAAGAAGGCTTTTGACCTTTCCAAAGTTCGTACGGAGTCTCACTCCTACTTTTGTGGAGAATCTTGTTAAGGATATAATTGGCGGAGAGGATCGCCTCCCCCAACAAATTCTGCAGTAATCCAGAATTTAACAACATCGCATTCATCATTTCTTTGAGAGTGTGATTCTTGCGTTCAGCAACGCCATTTGATTGAGGTGAGTATGGTGCCCTCGTTTGATGAATAATTCCAGAGTTGGTACAAAATTCATCAAAGGGCGCTCCGTATTCTCCACCTTTATCACTTCAGATAGCTTTTATCCTTTTTCCAAGTTGATCTTCAACTTCCGTTTTGTAATGTGTAAACGCTCCAAGCGCTTCGTCTTTACTTCTTAGTAAATACACATAACAATACTTTGTGCAATCATCTATGAATGTAATGAAATACTTTTTCCCACCTCTAGTTTGCACAAACTTCCAATCACAGATGTCACTGTGAATAAGTTCTAGAGGTGCGGTGTTTCTTTCCACTGAAGGAAACGGTTGTTTGACTAGTTTTGCCTCAACACAAATTTCACATTTACGTTCATTTTCAACTTTAAAAGTTGGTAATAATTTCAAGTTGACCAATCTTCGAATAGTATTATAATTGACATGTCCTAGTCTAACATGCCACAAATTAGAATACTCAAGCAAATAAACAAAATGTTGGTCCCAAGTGGTATACGAAAGGGTCTAGAAGGGGGGGGGGGTTGAATAGACCCTGAAGTCTTTTTCGACTTCTAAAAATTCGTATCACTTTGAAGTATTTGAACGCTCGGAAAGCTTTGAGCGCTGGGTGCGGCGCTTGAGAGATGATGACTTAAGCGCTAGTTTCAGGCGCTCGAGGAAAGTTAACTTAGACTCGGTGATTTCAACGCTTACCAAAGTAGGGCAGAGTTTAGTCACTAAATCAGGGTTAGCACAGCGGAAGTATTTTATAGCTTAGCGTTCGGTGTGTCAATCAAAAGTAGTCGCATAGGTGTTTTAAAACTTTATCAAAGTATATGCAATATGAATAGTAAAGCAATAAAACAGTAAATAGTTAAAGCAGTAAATGACACAGGATATTTGTAAGGTTCACTGGGTGATGTAATCCTAGCTACGTCCTTTTATCAGGGAGGTTTTCCACTATGATGATTATCGAAGAGTCACACAGAGACTTCTACAAAATAAAGGGAGATTGGATATAATCTTGGAACTCCTTGGTCACACAGATTTCAGCTCCAATAAAGACCTTCTATCCCCTTGCTTCTTCCACTCAGAAATGATGCAAGTTACGCTTGATCCCGGAACTCCTTGGTCACACAGATTTCAGCTCCAATAGAGATCTTCTTCCACAAGCTTCTTTTACACAAAAATATTGCTTGTAAATCAACAAGCTTTCTCACTCAGATGAAAGATGTTGAGGGTTTATATAACGGGTTTGTTTGTTTTTAGAAAGTTCAAACAACTTGAAGATATCTCAATAGTAGTGTAGGGTCTTCAAAAAGGGTTTGAGATATAGTTGACTGTTTCTGGAATATTTGTGAAAAGCTTATAAGGATATTTGGCTATGAATTTTGTAGGCTTTTCTTTCAACAAAGTTTGTATTCTTTTCTTGTGTCTTTTTGTATATACAAGAGATTGTGACTTTATTCACACTAATATATTCAGGTATATCTCTTGTATGTGTCCCACTTTCTCTTTTTGTTGAAAGGGCTATTTATAGGTTATTTGTGGTTTTTGTCCGTTGGACACGGTTGGGATCTCGTTTCCCTAAACATTCCATGAGTTCTGACATTCCTAACTTTGGGTATTTTTAATTAGTTAGGCATGTTCTTGGTTTCATAACTCTGACAGTCTTGGTCAAATAAATGGCTTGCCCATAAGTTGTAGTGCTTATATTTTAATAGCACTTATCCGACTTTTGATGCATCTTGTCTTATTTCCGTTTGGAAATAGTTACCGTTGATTCATGCATTTTTAAGTCTTTAATAACTTGGGCTTAAGTCTTCAGGTTACGCTTTGAGAACTGGACGCTTGAGCTTTTGGATGTTGGGCTCTTTTTGAAAGCAGTCTTCTATGTGCTAAACAGACGCTTAAAAAGAGTCAGTATCTTTGCCCGACTTTTAGACGCTTGACCTTTCACTTTATCTTTGATAGACTCACTCAGAATTCTATCATTGACTTAGTGTTAAGTACTTGGTCTAAAGTTCATAATAAATCTTGAGCGCTGGTTTCATAACCTGGGACAGTCTTTTAGCGCTTGACGGACGCTTGAGACTAATCTTTATCTTTACTGTTCCTTCAGACGCTTGATCTTCAATCTTCATCACTTGATAGACTCACACAGAACTCTTCTAGTGATTTAGTATCACATCCTTAGTCTAAAATCTATAAAGATAAAAATACAAGCCTAATAAAATAAACAAGCTTTCAAGCGCTTATACATTTGTTCTATGAAAACTTTTATACTTACATTTCTTGGGGTCTAACATAGAATCCTAATTGCCATCATCAAAACATCTAACATGAAATTCCTAACACAGTTCTCAATACTTTTATTGCTTTCATTTTCAATTACAACAGAGCGGATTACATTCATTACATTCATCTTGAAGGTCCTGCTCAAGGTAACCTTTTCCTACGTAAAATCCTCTCTTTGTTAAAGAAAATCTATCAGCCTCGAAGACTATCTTGAACCCATTTTTGACCAAAGCCGAACCAGATACCAAATTCTTGCGAATCTCCGGAACATGCAGAACTTCAGTCACTGTCAGTTCTTTGCCTGAAGTCATCTTCAGCACAACTTTCCCCATTCTAACCACTGGTGATGTGGCTGAGTTTCCCATAAACAATCTCCGTCCATCAGTTGGGGAATAGGACGAGAAAGCATCTCTGTCGGAACAGATGTGGCGAGTAGCCCCAATATCTATGAACCACTCCCTCAGGTTGTCTGCCAGATTAGCTTCAAACACGACGGCAGTGAGATCAAGATCAGTCAGACAGATCGTCGATCATTTCATTGATGCCCTTGACATCATCTTCAGCCAAGTGCACCTGGTTTTGCACTTGATTCTTGCCTTTGTTCTGATTCTTACCAGAACCTTGCCCTTGAGACTTATTTTTCTTGGGCTCTTTGCAGTCTCTAGCCCAGTGACCAGGTTGGCCACAGTTGTGACAGCCGTCTCCCTGTTTCAACTTTCCTTTCTTTTTCTGGGAGTTCCCTTTGGACTTCCCTTGAAACTTTCTTTTCCGGTTTGAGCTTTCTGGAATCTCTGCGATGTTAGCCATCGCCTGCACAGGAGGCCTCTTGTCAGAAACTCGGTTGTCTTCCTCAATTCTGAGTCGGACGACCAAGTCTTCTAGACTCATCTCCTTTCGCTTCTTTAGTCCGGCGTCCTCAGTTCTGTACTTCCTGTCCAGTGCTTCCCAGAGGTTTGTGGCAGTCTTTACCTCTATATATACGTTGTAAAGCGAATCACTTAATCCACTCCTGCAAAGGAAATCACCATTAATCCAGGCATCATATGTCATCCTCAGTTGACTATCAGTTGACTCAACTGGGACATAGGGAGCATCTTCCCTTAAGTACCTTGTCATGCTAAGAGTCGTGAGGTAAAACAGCATCTTTTGCTGCCACCTCTTGAAGTCAGCCCCGCTGAACTTCGTCGGCTTTTCAGCCTACGCCGGTATAACCGGATTAGCCATTGGAGCAAATGGAGGGACCAGAGCAAAGCCAGAACCGGAACCAGGGCCCAGCCCTGAACCAGAACCTAGCCTGGCACCCCCACTAGAGACAATGACAAAGCCGGAGCCAGGACCCAGCCCTGAACCGGAACCAAAACCAGAACCTCCACCGGAGCCAATACCGAGACCTAGGCTAGCACCTGGTCCAAGACCGAAGTCAAGAGTAGTACCATCAACATCTCCCATATTAGCCATTTGAACAAGTGGCAGCTTTTGAACAACAACAAAGAAATTTAGCATTAAGCTTGTTGGATCAAAACTTCACAAATGTATCAAAACAGCTAATAATGGAGAAAAGATTATATCGAGGCGAGAGAGAACTCTCTATCCTTAGTGCTAAATTGCCCCGCCTAGGTGGTACAGGTTTATGCAACAAACGTCCCAAGATACAACGATATACGTTCTAAAATCGAGACCACTTCGAATTTAGAACCACCGAACTTAGGCAACTTAGAACTCTTGAGAGAGAATATATGATAGTGAGATTAGAGAGAAAGCTGAATGCTTTGGTGTGATTTTTCATTCAGCTGGAGGGGCCTTTATATAGGCAAGGAAAAACCCGAGAATTAATTAGCATACTAAAACTGCACTCAACGTTGGCACCCCAACGTTCGAACGTTGAGTCAAAACGTGTTCAGCTATAAATCCAGCTGAAACCGCAAGAACGTTTCAGATTTTCTTCTAGAAGCAGTCAACGTTCGAACGTTAGACCCCCAACGTTCGAACGTTGGTCCTTCTAGAAGGCTAACTTGATACAATTCATGCCCTCTCCTTGCCCACGGCCAGAACCCAGCCCGGGCGGACGGACGGCGGCGGCGGCGCGCGTGCGTGTGGTGGGCCGGACCATGGCTAGATCCTTCCCCCTCACAAAGCCCACAAAAATCTTATGACCCAAAGGGCCAACCCTTAGTTTCAAGGCAATGGTTTATAAACCATTCCAAACTTTGATCCATATCCTATGTGGGATAACCCACTTTAGCACTTAATTTCTCATTTGTTTTTAATCTGATTTGAGAAATTCGAAATACTAAACTCATCTACTCGGATACTTACGGTGTTCGAATTTCGTATGCAAAAGTCATGTCCAACACACTTTTCATAACACAAATATCCAGCACCATCGCCAGAAGAGCTGCAGCAGTCAATCCTGCACCAGCACCTTTGACTTCCTACAGTAAGCAGATTTAATTGATAAATCTGTTTTGAAATCAAAATTGCTATATATGTCCATCTAGCTAGCATACATTATATTACAAGAGATCATAGCTTGATCAAGTTGAACCTTTGTCAGAAGGTATGTAGCCCATGAAGCGAAAGCTGAAAAAACCGGCGCTGTAAACACACACACAGTTTCCACCGAGAGAGGAATATTCAAGGAGTTCGGTATCCTGCCATTAAGTACCAAATCCCGTATCAATAATAGCTATAGGATTAAGAAACAAGAGAATGGAGGGTGATTGATACTCAGCTTAGTCATAATATTGAACAACTTAAAAATAGTAACCAATTTCTGAACCATTTTTAACACAAAACCACCTTTTATGATATACAGCTATTGAGAATATATGATATATACCTCCATAAGGTGCCTGCGGTCAATGTAAAGTCCAGGATAAACAGTTCCCCCAAGTACACGTCCAAGAGGATACCTTTGAAACCGTAAAGAGTACACTAAGATGCAAAGCCAATATTTTTTTCCACAAAAAAGGAAAAAAACAAATTAGATGATGGTTGTTTCAATGATTACCATGTTTGATCATCAAACCAGTTCCAAAAGTCATATATTCCATTTTTTTTAAATGTTCGCACAAATTTTCAAGTCTGTAATTTTATAAACAAGAAAAGATAATGTGGACAAATAAATAAATCAATTCAAAGAAAATTACAATTTTAGTGGAATAATTCTCCTATCGAAAACTAATCCCCTGATTCTTCACTCCAAACACGATATAAGGGCTTGAAAGCTTATTCTTGAATCAAACGATGTAAATGATTTGGGAAAGTTGAAAGCTTCAATGTCAGCTCATCACTTTGATCTTCCTTCAACTTGATTTGGACTTTTATAACGTTTATGCAAGGGTTTAACACCGTAATCTCAGATTTAAACGATATAATTGGATGAATTTCGTCAAGAACACTTTGAAGTTTGTCTTGAACGTCTTCTTGAATTTGAAAAACTTGTAGAGAGAATTTGGGGACTTCTCTTGTCTTTTCTAGCTCCAATTTAATTTGAGTATGTTTATTGTAAGCTTCCAAGGACCTTATTTATAGGTGTAGGATGGAGAAGCCACAAATTCTTTAAACACCTTTGATAATTATCTCTTTAATATTTATTTATTAAAAGATAAATATCATTTACTTTTGAGCCATTTGATTGGCTAACATTTGATGAGGATAAATTTAATGGATATTATCTCTTTAATATCTATATCAATTTAAAGAGATAAATATCAATTAAGAGCCATTTGACTGACTAATATATCCACTTGGTGCAGTGTGATTGGTCATTGACTTCTTTACTGCAAGACATAATTTGATTGGTTAAACCACCTCAATTTGACATGTGCACGATTTGATTTGCCAATAAAATAAATATTAAAATATCAATAAAATCAATTATTTAATTTTGGAATTAAATTTAATAAATCTCAAAACATAAATTAAAGACTTGAATTGATAATTAATATAATATTTTCCACTTGTCACAATTTAATTGGATATAAATTTGACTTGTCTACAAATGCCCCCTCGAGACTTGTTCACGGGAACTTTGTCTTGAAAGAGATATTCAGAGTGAATGAGTCGCGATCATCCCACCGAAGTATCAAATAATTTATGTCATAGACCAATTTGAGTATGCTTTGACACGTGACTTATATATATATATATATATATATATATATATATATTTTAAGCCCAACATAATATTTTGGAGATCTAGTTGGCCCATGCCAATATTTTTCTTTGGACTGAGAAATATGATTTGTTGTGATAATGACCACAATGAATCTCCAGTAGCTTTAAGAAATACATTGGGTCAAAACCAAATTGGCAGAACAAACGTGAGTGAAACCTAGAAAGTGGGCTTGGTTATTCACTAACCTTTCTTGGCCCAAATATTGTCTCTGTTTTTTTTATTTCTTTTCTCCCTTTGGCCCACATCCACCTTTAGTCTAGGTAGTCTAGACATATTGGAATATTATCCAAGTCATCTTCTTCAAACAACTCTATAAAAAAAAATCCGAAAATTGCAAGAATATTTTCGACAATAGAATTCTTCTTTGACTGGATCTCAACTACAGAAACCAAATAGGATAAAAGTTCTGATATCTTGGTAAAAATCGATGAAGACATGAAATTACATCATCCTAATCCTTCTCGAATTGGAAGAATATCAAATTCTGTTGATTTTAGAAGATTAACACAAATCAGAAAATGTAGCGAAATCCTTTCATTGATTGGCTCTTGAAGAGTGGAGATTATAATGAGTCCTATTTGAACTTATCAAGGAGTTGAAACCCACTTTGTTTCAATTACCTTGGCAACCATGTCTATATAAAGACCTCATTGGAGCCTCTATTTTCATCCGAACAGCAACACGAAACTCCTTTTTCTTTTCATCATATAAGCCACAAGTTTGAATTCGGTAAAATTTCTTCATGATTCTTCATGTTACTGATTCGTGTAAATATTCAATTTACTGATATGAATTTCTTCCTTTTTGCAGGTTTGTTGAACTAAAGCCTAAAGGAGCAACTTCTAAAATTCCGAAGCCTGAGCCGAAATCCACCGCCACCAGATTTCCTTAGTTGGTTATATCTTCAACCAATAATCTGCATTATTCTTATTCATCTATACATATATATATACACACTTTTTTTTACTTTTTAAATATCTAAATACTTCTTGACCAACTTTGGAATCTTTGTAAAAAATTGACACTTTGTGAATTATTTTTTTACTTCAGATTCATCATGGTTTTCTTCAAGGATGCTTCGTATTCTTCTGGGGAAGCCTATTTGGTTATTCTTGACAACGAGAACCAACCTATGGAGGAAGGCGTACATCTCCCGGTTCATACTCCTCTTGTCAGTAGAAAGGCGAAACGATGGCCAAGTTTGACAAACTCATTGTCCATGGGGGGATGGTGTCAAGTTAATTTGAACAAAACAACTAAGGCATGGAGTCTGCGAGCTGCTCACCACCAACCATCGAAGGAGCCACTCATTTTGCCAACACTGGGATGTAACATCATCGATGGCAAAGCAAAGTGGATTCCGACGACATCAAATTCCTTGGTGAATTTCACTACATCAAAGGCTACTGGGAGTGGACAGAGGACATCCTCAGCCGGTGCAAAGACAAGTTACTGTCTGCCAGGATCTACGACGCAGTGTATGCCTCGATGTATACTTATGACTGAAACACGTACATCATGAAAGCCTTTTCCGAGGCTTGGTGTCCCACTACGAATACATTGCTAACCTCCATCAGCGAGTTTTCGATATCCCTGTGGGATTTATACGCCCTCTCAGGTCTTTCCATGACCGGACTCTTCTACGACGAAGTCATTCCCAATGACACGGAGCTCACTAGTGTCGACAAAATAGGCACATATTTCTCCATCGCTCATGTGAATACATATTCTGCGCCTACCATTTGCTTCTAGGAGGCTCCAAGGTGAATCAATATTCCCAAGTGTCTGTTAACCAATGGGTGAGGAGGGTAAAATACAGCCGAACTCCTATCCGTAAGGAGAAGAAGTCCACTAGCCTAGCGTCTACTCACAATCCCCTTGGAGATTTCGGTGATCACGAGAAGTGGTCGACTACAGAGGAGGCAGTATTTTCCAAACTCAACATTAGAGAAACTTTGAAGGAAGAGACCTACTTGGCGGCTTACTTGGTTTGCTGGCTCTGTACCTTTGTTCTCCCTCGGAAAGATGTCAACGCCATACATCTAAGTACTTTCAAGATGGCTGCAATCATGGCTAGTGGTCGACAAGTTAGCTTGACGGTCCCTGTTTTGGCAAGCATTTACAAAGGCTTGAATGAAGTTTCAACTTCTGTGAGACCAACTAAAGCAAATACTTCGTTCCCTATCCATTTCGTATATGCTTAGTTGGCTTACTACTTCAAGACTCACTATCCCGTCGGGCGCGAATTGTGTGGTCCAAAATGGTGAAATTCTTTGGTGAAGGGGGTGCAAGATATTTGATCTGATAGACGCCCGGCGATGCATCCATAAGGGAGAGACTGCTTCTTGGACTTGCTTAATGATCACGAAAAGCAAGGATCTCATGTTTATTGATGATGGCGAATCCGGAGAGTCTAAGGCGAATTTTTTCATATCCATTCGCTCGCACTATCTTTCTTTGAGACAAGGTGGAAAGTCCATTGTTGAGCCTTATAGCCCACATAGATTTGGACGTCAATTTGGGTATTATCAGGAGGTTCCTGGTATTATCAAATATGATGTTCAAACAGTCACATCCGATGAGGCTCTTCGTTATTGGCGCTTGTGTACTTTTACCAAGTGTCTTTCTAAAGCGATGCTTCTTTTTATTTCCCAAATGCTAAGAAGCTCTTTTCAAAGGATTATAAAGAATGGTGGGCAAAGACTCATGGCACATATCTTGAGGATAACATATCGTTCTTGAGTGGTTCAAAGCAAGCCCCTCTTAAAGGAAAGAAACACATTGAAGAGGATTGCATGCTTGAAGACATTACTCCTGATCCTCCACATCCTCGTCTTCCATCCCTTATCATCAAACGCAGTGAACCAGCTACTGAAGCTCTTGAGGGGAGTAAGAAGAGAAATGCTTCATGTGACTTGGAGAGAGTCGTAGTGGCAATGCAGACCGACACTGGAAGAGGCAAAAGAAAGATCCAAATCCACCGCGACATACTGATGCCGATGTTTTGAGCAATCCATCGTTATTGGATTTTTCCAAACAGGTTTTCCTCCCTTTTATTTACTTGGTTTATTACTTTTCCATTTGAAATTCTTCCAGAACTTTCTCTAATGTAGCCTTTTTATTTCAGTTACATAAAGAAATTTTAGATGTTGATGCCGATGAGGAATCTCAAGATGAATCCAATTCAACGGATGTAGGTCCTATAGCATGCAAGAAAAGTCAAGAAGAGACATCCAAACCCGCTAGTGTTGAACAGAGACCACCTTCTCCTGAGGCTTCAGTATTTGTGGAGATGAAATATGTACTTGAGCAACAATGCATTCACGTTCAGAGCTTATGGAATATTATTAGGGACAAGATCACAAAAGCAAAAGTCGATGACATTTCCTCATTGAAGGACGAAGTTCTAGTTGTTTATGACTCGATGAAGGTCTTCAAAGACATAGATGTTTCTCACATTGAAGGGCTATTGCAATCATTGTTTTATAAAGCAGCTGCTTATGATGCCGCAAGATCCTCATCTTCAGAAAGGCTATCTAAGGAACTTCTTGAGCAACAACTCAAAGAGGCCAAGGACCGTCTAGGTGAAGACGAAACTAGAGCAAGTAAAGAGATTGTGGTGGTCCCAAGTGGCATACGAAAGGGTCTAGAAGGGGGGGGGTTGAATAGATCCTGAAGTCTTTTTCGACTTCAAAAATTCGTATCACTTTTAAAGATTTGAACGCTTAGAAAACTGAGCGCTTGGGTCAGGCGCTTCAGTAAAGATAACTTAGACTTAGTGATTTTAGCAATTTACCAAAGTAGGGTAACGCTTAGATCACTCAATCAGGGTTAGCACAGCGGAAATGATTTTAAAGTTTTAGCGTTCGTTTTGGTTAAATAGTCGCTTAGCAGATTAGCTTGTATTTTTCAAAGAATATAGTATAATGTAAAACAAGATAATAATTAAAGTAAATAACACAAGAAATTATAAAGTTCACTGGGTGATGTAATCCCAGCTACGTCCTTCTTCTCCTTTTTCACTTGGAGGAATTTTACTAAAATGATTATCAAAGAATCACAAAAAATCTTCTACAAGATAGTAAACAGGTGAAGATGATCTCGGGCTCCTGTATCACACAGATTTTAGCACCAATGAAGATCGTCTTCTACAAGCTTCTCTCACTCAGAAATACTGCTTGTAAGGTGTTAGAGTATATGCCCTCGAATGCCATAAAGAGGATAGATTTATAGGGCATAAACATTGTAACTAAACTATGGTTTTTCTATTAATATAAGCAGTTGATTGTTGTTTTCTTATAGGCATTTATAAGGTGTGAATAAACAACGTAAAGTCCTTGATGACAAGGCGAACCTTCTACCTCCTATGGGATAGGAGGAAAGGCACTAAAATGGTTTGACCCTTGACATCTAAAAGGGTTCGCAAGTCTAAGAAATATTGATTGGGCATCAATAGTGAATAAAGACTTGTATGATGTAAGTTTCGACAGAGAATGTGTCAGTCGTACACTATGGAAATGGTAGTGGGAACGTATATCATAGACGTGTCAGTTGGACTGATATGTTCGAACACGGCTCGCATCAGTTCATCACATGGGTATTCACTCATTGACAGTCAATGATGAAACTGATAAGTAGTAATAGGTACGTGTGAACCTCTGACCTGAGAAATCAAGTTGAAGATGTACTTGTGACATCAAGTATGTCATTAGAGTAGTTAGATTCAAATCACCTGTTGGTGGAATTAACCTCGAAGTGCGACTTGATGGGCAAGTAGCATCGTTAACTGATTTGCAATACAAAATTTATTCTCTCATAAGTGAATGAGTAAAATATGCTATGCGATCATGAATAAGTGAGGATGAAAGGCTATGGCCAAAGCATTTAAATACCTCGACTTATTATGAGCTTAGGCATATGGTCAAGTTATATGAGTTTGACTTTAAACCATGACTCTTACTTGAGTGGGATATAAGAATAAAAGGTTTATACACGTACGGTATTCACGGCGTAAAGGTTTGGAATGATCCTATTCATTCGTTCTCAATTGGGTTACGGTGTGAGCCACGAGACTGGCTAGGTGTCACTCACACCCCTTTGGATTCCTCCCAATTGCCTTTTGAGACGAACCTAAAGAGTCGCGCTTAAAGGAAGTGCAAAAGGAAAAACATGAGAAAAAGACTTGAGAAAAATCCACGGCATTGGATGTTGTAATTAATTAATTAAATATTGGATAATTTAATTAATTAATTAAATTAATGAGTTAATTAATTTCTAGGAGAAATTGAATTATAAATTAATTAGGAATTGAATTAATTGGATTATCAATTTATTTATTGGATAAATAAATTATCCGATTAATTAAGTAGCAAGCAAGACGAAAGCCCTAAGGCTTCCGAGCCCACTAAGGGGCGGCCAAATAGATGCCCAAATAGGGCTCTTGCATGCTAGTGTTATTGTTTCATAATGATATAAATATATCACAAGGTAAAAAATAACACAAGGCAACTTACATAACTTTCTCTCCAAGAAAAAGTCTCCCACCTCTCTCTCTCTCTCTCTAGCCGTCTTTGACAAGGAAGAAAGGAGGATTTTTTTCATTTTTGATTCCGGCGTGACGAATTAGAGATGTTGGCAAATTTGGCGTTAGAGAATAGGATCACGTTCAGAAATCAACATACGCGAGAACGGTAATTTTTTTATACACAATTAAACACGAGGATTAGAGATGATCGGGCTTTGGGAATTAAATTTACTTTCCACTGCGTTTTATTCTTATAATTCCCAACAGTGGTATCAGAGCCAATCTCTGAATTCTGTGTTCAATTGCTTATGTGATTGACTGTTTTTTTCGCCTTTTTGAGGCCTGCTTTGAACATGTTTTTCATATGAAAATATTCTGAATATCGCTGCAGTTTCTTCATGAAAGTTGTATTTTAATGAGTTTTGAATCTGCGCATATAAATTTTATGAGAATCGGAGAAGTATAACACCGAGACAAGTGTGACGCAAAAAGCGTGCGCAGTCTGCACGCTGGGCGCGCAGACAGCGCGCGCTGTGTGCGCAATAGGAGGCCTTTTCGGCCTCCCGTTGTGCACACACTGGGTGGGCCCCAACGTCGTGCCCTTTCACGGCACCGGTAGGAGGGGCTGGCCGGACGCACAAGCACGATTAAACCGTGTGCTGGGCGCACGGCATACACCGTGTCATGCGCCCAGCGCACGGACCTATTTCGGGGCACGGGTTTTCGTGACTCGGGCCCTAGTGGGTCGGGTTATATTTTCCTAAGGTCCAAATTTTAATTGAATAGGTGTTTGGGCTATTTTAGTTATCCGGGTAGGTCAAAAGGATGATGACCAGGATTTAATTAAAAAGGGGCCCAAATTGTTTTGATTAAAATTGTGGATAATTCAATAAATTAGTTATTGGGCCTAATTATTTAATTTTGAATATGCCAATGGTTGGTAATTTAATTTTAATAAAATTAAGCCCAATATAGTTTTTATTGATCTTTATTTGAATGAAATAATTAATTAATAAACTCTTGGAGAATTTTACTTATTAAGTTATATATTTAAATAAAGAATTCTCATAAATAGGATTATTTTCATATGAATCAATAAAATTTGGAATTTTATTGTGGAAATTAATTAAGTTAGACTAATTAATTTTTATTAATCACCAACATAAGTGCTTTATTTATCGCGAGCATGTATTATGTGATGGTGACATATGTCTATGTGCTTAGGTTGCTTCTTTTGATTATGTATTTCTTTTGATGGGTTGTAAGGGCCGGTCCCATTTTATTTTATTTCTAGATTTATGTATAGGTTTTAAATTACCTCTTGTAATAAATAGAAAGAGAATAGACCATTCAAGATGGAGATCATGCAAAAGAAGAGGAGCTTGGAGCCCACGAAGATTAGCTAGGCTTTTCTTTTTCAGTTTTATGATGGCCCATTGGCTTGGGCCCTCTAGATAAAAGCTCATAGACTTGTGTGTTGTATTATTGCTTTCGATGCATGTTCATTAGTTGTATGAAGCATGTGTGTTATCAATATGCGCTATATAAATTGGTAAATGTGCAAAGTGAGACGAAATAAATGTTTTGAACATGAATTCTCCCAAACAAAAATAATACTAAGTTAGTAAGGGGTGCTAGGCATCCTTTCCCTCCACTAAACTTAATAAGATCAAGGATTAAATCCATATGTGACATCTTCCCAGTGAGTGGGGGTCATATATTAAAATTTAATTCTAGAATTTTATTAAGTGTATTGGATGCCTTAATCGAGACATATTTCACCCCAAATATCGTTAAAGGGTTGCAAGGTGAAATTCAAATGTTAGATTATGAGGAGTTAGTGGGAATGAACTTAGATAGTCCACTTTACCAATAAATTGTTAAAGGGTTGCGGTATTTGTGAATTATGGGATAAATATGATTAAACCGTCTATTTGATAGATTGATGTTTGACATCACTTTAATTAAGTAATGGACCAAATATCGTTAAAGGGTTGCCATCCATTATATTAATTAAAGAACTCAATCCCCACCACGAAGTTTTCATCAATGATCGCTTCCGTCATTTCACAGTGGGAGTGTGGAATTTTGAAAAATGTAGTGGGAGTCAAGTTATAAGTCGAAGTCCTTGATTTTAAACTTGGTCTTAGTTTAGTCCAATATTCTAACTAAGTCTGGTTTATTTTCTGCAGTTATTTGTTTTATCTCTCTCATTTTTCAAAAATGACAATCAACCCACTCTCCGTATTACTCGAAAAGAATATCCTTACCGGACCCAACTACGTGGATTGGCTAAGGAATTTGAGAATAGTTCTGAATATGGAGTCTCTAGGATACGTGTTGGACACTGATATCCCTGCTCCACCTGCCAGAACACGTGCCAATGAAGAAGAAGTCCAAGCTCATGAAAAATGGGTAAAGGACGACGTCCGAGTGCGTGAGTACATTCTTGGCTCTATGACGAATGAGCTACAGAGGTCCCACGACAAGATGACCACAGCGAGGGCTATCTTGGCGCACTTGGTCGAGCTCTATGGTGAGCACAGTAGGACTGCTAGATATGAAATATCTAAAGAGCTCTTCGGAGCCAAAATGAGAGAAGGGGAGAAGGTTGGGGATCATGTCCTCAAAATGATATCGAGGATCGAGAGATTGGAAGCTCTCGATTTTACAATGAACCCGCAACTTCAGACCGATCTTATCTTGCAGTCCCTTCCTGACTCTTTTTCCCAATTCGTTATGAACTTCAATTGCAATGAGATTGAATGCAACTTAGCTGGGCTAATGAACAAATTAAACACTGCACAATCTCAATTGAAGCCCAAGGGAAAAGAGGCTGCTTTGGTTATCACTTCTGGGCCCAAACGGGCAGAGAATAAGAAGAGAAAAACCAAGAAGCAGGCTGGCGAGCTTGGAGCTCAGGGTGGTGTCGATAAAGGAAAAGGGAAAGCTCCTGTGATTCGCAAGCGAAAAGGGCTATAAAAGACGAACAGATGCCTACACTGCGGTGAGCTGGGCAACTGGAGAAGGAACTGTCCGAATATGGGGCCTGGCGCACAAGGTATGGAACTTTATGTTCATGAAACTTATTGTTCTATGACCGTCTTCTCTACATCTTGGATTCTTGACTCTAGAGCTAGTGCTCACATATGTTGTATGAATCAGGATCTGATGGAGGAAGGAAGCTGGACAACGATGCGGTGAAGATCAGAGTAAGCAGCGGGTAAAGCGTCGCGGCTACTGCAAAAGGATCTACCTCGTTGTTTTTAAATTTTGGACATGTACTATTACTGGATAATGTTTTGATTTTGCCTAATGGGCTTAAAAACATTATTTCTATTCCCGTTTTAGTTAAGAATGGTTACACTTTCCGTTTTATTGATGAACGATGCAACATTTATTATGGTAATAAATTTGTAGGCTTTGCTTCTTTGATAAATGGATTGTATTACCTTAGTGTCCAGAATGAGTATGCAGTGAATACTATACAAAGGAAACGTAGTAGGCTTGAAATAAACCAACGATTGATATGGCACCTTCGACTAGGCCATGCTGGGGAACAAAAGATTCGCAAAATGGAAAAAGATGGGCTAATTGGCCCACTGGGATTGGATCCCTATCCATCTTGTGAATCTTGTCTCAAAGGCAAGATGGCTAGATCGCCCTTCACAGGGAGCTTTGAAAGGGCATCACAAATCTTAGGTTTAGTGCATACTGACGTTTGTGGTCCATTTGGAGAAATGGCCAGAGGAGGTTTCCTTAACTTTATCACCTTCACTGACGACCATTCTCGATATGGTCTAGTGTACCTGATGAAGCATAAGTCTGAATCCATTGACAAGTTCAAGGAATTCAAGGCTTTAGTGGAAAATCAAACAAGTCAACGTATAAAAACTTTTCGATCTAATCGAGGAGGAGAATATATGAGCGACGAGTTTGACTTATACCTCAGAGAGAATGGTATAGTATTGCAACTCACACCTCCAGCGACTCCACAATTGAATGGAGTAGCAGAGCGAAGGAATCGAACCTTGTTGGACATGGTTCGCTCCATGCTTAGCTACACTGATTTACCCATTTCACTGTGGGATCACGCGCTGCTTACAGCTGCAAACATTTTAAATAGATGTCCGTCCAAGTCCGTTTCTCTGACTCCCTATGAAATGTGGAGAAATAGGAAACCAAGTCTTAACCACATAAAGATTTGGGGATGTCTGACTTATGTCAAAAAGACTAAAGTGGACAAGTTGGAGGCTAGGTCCTTAAAGGGACGTTTCATTAGATATCCTGAAAATTCTATGGGATACCTCTTTTACCTGCACAAATGATCAAAGGATCATTGTAGCCTTGCAAGCCCACTTTCTTGAAGATGAGTTCATTCAAGGAGGAGGAGCGGGTAGAAAGATTGTTCTAGAAGAACAAAATGAAACCCCACTGGATACATCTACACAGGGAGTGAGAACCGAACCTTCTGTAACACAACCGCAAACACGACAATCGAATAGAGCATCTCAACCGCCTGAGAGGTACGGATATCTAATGCAGAGGGAGTTGGATCTCCATTCTGTGTTAGAGGAGGATCATGCTTTTGATCAAGCGATGGTAGATGTGGATGCTGCTAGATGGCGTGAAGCTACGCAAACTGAGATCGATTCGATGCATGCAAACCAAGTCTGGAAACTTGTAGACCAACCTGAAGGGGTAAAACCAATCGGGTGTAAATGGATCTACAAGAGAAAGATTGGTGTTGATGGCAAAGTAGACACCTACAAAGCCAGGCTAGTGGCGAAAGGGTATAGTCAAAAGGAAGGAATTGACTACCAAGAAACCTTCTGGCCAGTGGCTATGATCAAATCAATAAGGATCCTACTTGTAATAGCAGCACACCTAGATTATGAAATATGGCAAATGGATGTCAAAACTGCTTTCCTAAATGGATTCCTAGAAGAGGATATCTATATGGAATAGCCTAAAGGTTTTGAATCCGAGGAGCATATTCATAAGGTGTGTAAACTTGAGAGATCCATTTATGGACTCAAACAAGCGTCTCGTAGCTGGAATCTACGTTTTGATGAGGTTGTCAAAGGATTTAACTTCATCAAAAACGAAGACGAGCCCTGTGTTTACAAGAAGGTCAGTGGGAGCAAGTTGACATTCCTAGTGTTATATGTAGATGACATATTACTCATTAGGAATGACATACGAATGCTCACCACAACCAAGAAGTGGCTTTCGAGTACATTCTCCATGAAAGACTTAGGAGAAGCGACCTATATTCTAGGGATTCGGATCTATAGAGATCGAACCAAAAGAATGATAGGACTTTCTCAAGCCCTTTACTTAGAAAAGGTCCTAAAAAGATATAGGATGGAAGATTCTAAGAAAGGGTTCCTACCAATGAGACATGGGACACATCTTTCGAAATCTATGTGTCCTCAAAGTGAGGAAGATAGAAAAGAAATGAACATTATACCCTATGCGTCTGCTGCAGGCAGCTTGATGTACGCCATGCTCTGTACTAGACCCGACATTGCTTATGCTGTGAGCGTTGTTAGTCGATTTCAAGCAAACCCTGGTAAGGAACATTGGATAGCTATGAAGAATATCCTAAAGTATCTGAAAAGAACTAAGAATATGATTCTCACCTATGGAAGTGGTGACCTGAGGGTGGACGGGTACACTGATTCGGATTTCCAATCTGATGTTGATGACCGAAAATCCACCTTGGGATTTGTATTTACTCTAAATGGTGGAGCGGTGACTTGGAAGAGTTCCAAGCAAAGCACAACCGCAGACTCCACCACAGAGGCTGAATACATAGCTGCCTCAGAGGCAGCTAAAGAAGCTGTTTGGATTAGGAAGTTCGTTGAGGAACTTCAAGTGGTTCCTAGCATAAAGCTCTCGTTGCCACTTTATTGTGACAACACCGGAGCTATAGCGCAAGCGAATGAACCTAGGTCTCACAATAAATCCAAGCACATAGAGAGGAGATATCACATCATAAGAGAGATCGTTGCACGAGGTGAAATAGCTGTTCAGAAAATAGCCTCAGCCGACAATGTCGCTGATCCATTGACCAAGCCATTGGCACAGGCAGTGCTGGAAAAACATCTCAAAAAGATGGGTATTAAATACCACAGCAAATAGCATTGAGTGCAAGTGGGAGATTGTTAGAGTATATGCCCTCGAATGCCATAAAGAGGATAGATTTATAGGGCATAAACATTGTAACTAACTATGGTTTTTCTATTAATATAAGGCAGTTGATTGTTGTTTTCTTATAGGCATTTATAAGGTGTGAATAAACAACGTAAAGTCCTTGATGACAAGGCGAATCTTCTACCTCCTATGGGATAGGAGGAAAGGCACTAGAATGGTTTGACCCTTGACATCTAAAAGGGTTCGCAAGTCTAAGAAATATTGATTGGGCATCAATAGTGAATAAAGACTTGTATGATGTAAGTTTCGACAGAGAAAGTGTCAGTCGTACACTATGGAAATGGTAGTGGGAACTTATATCATAGACGTGTCAATTGGACTGATATGTTCGAACATGGCTCGCATCAGTTCATCACATGGGTATTCACTCATTGACAGTTAATGATGAAACTGATAAGTAGTGATAGGTACGTGTGAACCTCTGACCTGAGAAATTGAGTTGAAGATGTAATTGTGACATCAAGTCTGTCATTAGAGTGGTTAGATTCAAATCACCTGTTGGTGGAATCGACCTCGAAGTGCGACTTGACGGGCAAGTAGCATTGTTAACTGATTTGCAATATGGAATTTATTCTCTCATAAATGAATGAGTAAAATATCCTATGCGATCATGAATAAGTGAGGATGAAAGTCTTTGGCCAAAGCATTTAAATACCTCGACTTATTATGAGCTTAGGCATATGGTCAAGTTATATGAGTTTGACTTTAAACCATGACTCTTACTTGACTGGGATATAAGAATAAAAGGTTTATACACGTACGGTATTCACGGCGTAAAGGTTTAGAATGATCATATTCATTCGTTCTCAATTGGGTTACGGTGTGAGCCACGAGACTGACTAGGTGTCATTCACACCCCTTTGGATTCCTCCCAATTGCCTTTTGAGACGAACCTAAAGAGTCGCGCTTAAAGGAAGTGCAAAAGGAAAAACATGGGAAAAAGACTTCAGAAAAATTCACGGCATTGGATGTCGTAATTAATTAATTAATTATTGGATAATTTAAATAATTAATTAAATTAAAGAGTTAATTAATTTCTTGGAGAAATTGAATTCTAAATTAATTAGGAATTGGATTAATTGGATTATCAATTTATTTATTGGATAAATAAATTATCCGATTAATTAATTAGCAAGCAAGACGAAAGCCCGAAGGCTTCCGAGCCCACTAAGGGGCAGCCAAATAGACGCCCAAATAGGGCTCTTGCATGCTAGTGTTATTGTTTCATATTGATATAAATATATCACAAGGTGAAAAATAACACAAGGCAACTTACATAACTTTCTCTCCAAGAAAAAGTCTCACACCTCTCTCTCTCTCTAGCCGTCTTTGAAAAGGAAAAAAGGAGGAGTTTTTCGTTTTTGATTCCGGCGTGATGAATTAGAGACGTTGGCAAATTCGGCGTTAGAGAAAAAGATCACGTTCAGAAATCAACATACGCGAGAACGGTAATTTTTCTATACACATTAAACACGAGAATTAGAGATGATTCGGACTTTGAGAATTAAATTTACTTTCCGCTGCGTTTTATTCGTATAATTCCCAACATAAGGGAGTTTCAACAGCTTTCTCACTCAGATGAAAGGTTGAAGGTTTAGTCACAAGGGTTTGTTTGTTTTTGGGAAGATCAAACAACTTGGAATATCTCAGTAAGAGTTTAGGTTTCTTCTTTGGAAGAGATTTGAGATTTTTGTGACTGTCTGGAATGTATATAAAAAGCTTGAAAGATTTTGGCTATGGAATTTCTAAACTTTTTCTTTGAACGAGAATTTCAGCAGAGTTTCTTGTACATGTACGTATATCTCTATTATGTCTCCCGTCTCTTTTTGGGTTTGCTGAAGGTAGGGTATTTATAGGCAATTCTTGGGATCTGTCCGTTGGACACATGTGGGAGCGTGCCTTTCACGCAGCGCGTGATTCGACCTTTTCTCTGACATTCCTGAAAATTCGCTAGCACCGATTGTATGGGAGCAGCTATAAACTTTGAAGTTCTGACAGTTTAGTCAAAAAGATGGCTTATCCACAAGTCACAGTATCTTATCACATTTAATGCTCTTATCAAGCATTTAATGCATTTTGAATTTATTTTTCGTTGGAAATAAATGTCCGTTGAATGATTGCATTTAAGTCCTTCATGACTTGAGGATTAATTTAATTCAGGTGAATCTGAAACTGATTGCTAGAATGCTTTGAGCGCTTGATCCATAAATTCTAAAAAGAGGTCCTTTAGCGTTTGACGGACGCTAAGAAACAAATCTTCATCTCTGGTTGACTTCAGACGCTGATCTTCAACTTCTTCTCTAATAGACTCACCTAGAATTCTATTAGCGATTCAGTATCTAATATTTAGTCTAAAATCTACAAAGATAAAAATTACAAGCCTAAATAACAATTACAAACTTTCAAACGCTTAAACAATAATCTAACATAAACTTACATTTTATTTGGGGTCTAACATTGAATCCTATCTTGTCATCATCAAAATATCTAACATGAAATTTCCTAACAGGTTGATCACATCAAATCTACTAAGGACGAGTTGGCACGTGTTGAGAAAGAGCTTAAAGGTTTGAAGCGCCGCAAGAAGAAATTATCTTCATCCTTAAAGAGTCAAGAAGAACTTCTTAAGAGTGCCGAGGTTGATATTCATGGCATTGAGGATGAGATTGTTGCTCTTGAGAAGATTGATCCTTTGAATGATGAAGCAGCGAAGATTTCGAGTACTTCGATGATACACCTGGCATCTGTCCAAGAGGAGTTGAAGAACATAGATATTCCTCATTGAGTTTTTCCTTTGTTTAGTTTTGTTTAGGAACTTGTCCTCTCTTTTTTTTTAACTGCCCCCATGTCATGAACATTTACTTTTGAGATTACGTAATAGAAGTATTTTCTTTCTATCTTGCAACCTTTAAAGTATATTTAAGTTCATTAACTCATGCACTTTTTTTTATTTTTTATTTTTTATAACTCCTTTTGAATGAATAACATCACTCTTTATGGGAAATATGATTGTTTTATTTTTTATGACTGAACTTAGAGGGAATCTAAGCTGCCTACGTACCCTAATAAAAGGGATCAAGTCATTACGTAGTTCAAAAAAGATTTTTTTTTAAGGGGGGGTGCCGTACACAGTTTATACTCATGTGGGCCAGGAGTATCCATAGCTTAGCCACCCTATATGAGGTAAAGTATTTCTACATTTTAGCCACATGAAATACCTTCAGTGGAGTAAGATTGCAATTTAACCACTTGCACTACCATTGGTGGGTACCGTACACAGTTTTAACTCATGTGGGCCAGGAGTAACATGCAGTTTAGGCTCTTGCATCATGGAGTTGTCTCCTTCATGGGTAATATCGCTTCAAGAACTTGCCATTTATGGGGCCAATTCGCAGTCCATCTTTATCCACCAACTTGTAAGCTCCATTTGTATACACTTCTTTTACTACATGAGGACCATCCCATTTGGACAAGAATTTGCCTCCCATTCGCTGATTGATGATGATAGGTCTTCGTACTGCCAAAACTAAGTCTCCAACTTGAAATGACCGTGGGCGGACCTTTTTGTTGAATGCCCTCGTCATTCGAGCTTGGTAACATTCAAGAAGTTGTTGTGCTTCAAGTCTTTTCTCGTCTAGCGCTTCAAGTTCTTCAAGTCTAAGACGAGCGTTATCTTCAACAGTGAGTCCTTCTTGAATCGCAATACGTAATGAAGGTATTTGACTTTCAAGTGGGATAACAGCTTCAACTCCGTATACCAGCGAATATGGAGTAGCAGTGGTATGTGTTGTTCGGTATGCCTAAAGAGCTTTAGCAACTTTCTCTTGCCAGTCTCTTTTTGACTTTGAGAGTACCTTCTTCAAAAGATTACACAAGGTTTTGTTGAATGCCTCCGCTAAACCATTTGCAGTTGCGTTGTACATTGAGGAGTTATGTTGCTTAAACCCAAATTGCACACATAACTTGTCCATCAGCTTGTTATAGAAAGGTTTTCCATTATCAGTGATAATATACCTTGGCACTCCATATCTGAAGATAAGATTCGACTTGATAAAGTCGACAACAATTTCTTTCTTCACTTTCTTCAGTGGAACCGCCTCAGCCCATTTAGAAAATTAATCAGTAGCTGCCTGATTACTGCCAGTATATATGCATGACCAGCTGAGGACTTAGGAGCGATAGGTCCAACAACATCGAGACCCATGCATCAAATGGCCACGGGGCAACTGTGGGGTGTAGAGGCTCAGGAGGCTGATGTATGAAATTAGCGTGTAATTGATAAGCTTCGGATCTCTTCGCATAATACAAGCAGTCTTTCACCATAGTAGGACAGTAGTATCCCATTCTTTTGATTTGAAAATGGAATTTAGGTCCTGACTGGTGAGCACCACACTCTAGAATGTGCTTCTGCCATGGCTTCAACTGTTTCTTCACCATTTAAACAGCGTTGATATGTACCTTCAAAGGATCGACGATACAACGTGTCTTTGTATAAGATGAAACGAGTTGATCTTCGACGTATTTCTGTCTTATGTCGAGAATCAGTGGGAAGTTTTCCATGTTTCAAATATTCAACCAGTGGTGTTCTCTAATCTTGGTCATCACTAATTGAAACTGAAATGGCGTTTGAATCTTCATGATTAGGCTCAACGAGCGAAGGCAAAATCCATCTATTGCACACAGGAACATTCGTAGTTTCTTCTTCGGACAGAGCTAAAGTAGTAGCTAGGTTAGCCAATGCATCAGCCATCCTATTATCTTTTCTTGGAATATGACTTAAGACAATTGTTTCGGATTTTTTCAACAAATTTGAGGCATACTGGAAATAAGGCACAAGATCATCTTTCTTCACTTCATATTCATTCAAAAGTTGGTTTATGACAAGTTTTGAATCACCATATGCTTCAATTTCAAGAATGTCCATTTCTAGCGCCAATTGAAGTCCTATAATCAGAGATTGGGATTCAGCGACGTTGTTGGAGAACAATTCACCTAACACAATTGAGTATGTCAAAACATGTTTTTCAGGTAAAACAAAAACTACTCCTGCCTCCGCTCCGTCTGATCGAGATGCTCCATCAAAGAAAATCATCCATGCTGGTAATATTTCAACAAACATGACATCTTCATCGGGAAGGTCATTAGAAAGCTCCCACTTTGCTGGGATAGGATGGTCAGATAAGAAATTTGCAAGAGCTTGCCCTTTGACAGCTTTTTGTGGCACATATGTAATCTCATATTGATTAAATATGATGGACCATTAAGCCAAATGTCCAGAAAATACAGGTTTCGACATCACAAATCTAACTGGATCAGCCTGAGAGATGAGTCGTTTGGGATATGCTTCAAAGTAGTGTTTCAGCTTCTTAATTGCTTAAAACAAAGCTAAGCAGATTTTCTCAACGGGAGAGTAATTCAATTCATTCTTAGTCAAGGATCTACTCAAGTAGTATAGAGCCATTTCCTTGCCCCCTTCATTCTCTTGTGCCATCAGAGCGCCAATTGATCGTTCTTGCGCTACAATGTATAATACAGGCGGTTTCCCAGGCACTGGAGCTCCTAGGACAGGTGGATTCATGAAGTGTTTCTTTATGCAGTCAAAAGCATTTTCACATCCTTTGTCCATACAAAAGGGGTGTCTTTCTTCATAAGGTGACTGAACGGCTGACATTTTCCAGCAAGATTTGAGATGAACCTCCTTATGAACGCAAGATTTCCCTGAAGACTCCGCAACTCCTTGAGATTTCTTGGTGCAGGCATCTTTTAAATCGCGTCTATTTTTGCAGGATCAACTTCAATCCCACGGTGGCGAACTATGAAGCCCAGAAATTTTCCAGATGTGACGCCAAAAGCACACTGTAGTGGATTCATCTTCAAATCATACTTCCTTAGTCGGTCAAATACTACTCGAAGATCTTCTAAGTGATCACTTCTCCTTTTGGTTTTAACAACAAGATCATCGACATAACATTCCACAATTTTATGTAGCATATCATCAAAAATGACTTGCATAGCGCGTTGATAAGTGGCACCAGCGTTCTTTAACCCAAAAGGCATTACTTTGTAGCAGAAGATACCTTTCGAAGTATGAAATGTTGTGCACTCTTCGTCTTGTGGTGACATCCTTATTTGATTATATCCAGATGAGCCATCCATGAAAGACAAGGCCTCATGTCCAGTAGTTGCATCAACCATAAGCTCAATGATTGGTAGGGGAAAGTCGTCTTTTGGACACGCTTTGTTCAAGTCCCAAAAATCGACACAGATGCATATCTGACCATTTTTCATCTTCACTGGGACGATACTAGAAATCCAGGTCGGATATTTCACTTCTCTGATGAATCCAGCGTCAATGAGCTTGTTCACTTCAGCTTCAATTCAAGGAACCAGCTCAGTACGAATTACTCATTGTGATTGCTTTACAGGACGTACTCCATGTTTTATGCCAATTTGATGAATCGCAATTTTTGGATCTAAGCCTGGCATTTCCTTGTATGACCAAGCAAAAACATCTTTATACTCGATCAGGATCTTTTGGTATTGGTCTTCTTCTTTGGGACTTAGAAGAGCACTAATAAAAATAGGGCATGGTTCATCTTTCGTACCAATACTTAGCTCCTTAAGTTCATCATCAGTCGCCTGTCCACCATCTTCAAGTTGTGGAGGGGCTTCTTGGATTTCATCATCTGAGGCTTCGAGGTCCGAATCTTCATCTACTGCGGCATAATTAGAGCTGATGATGACTTCCACCTCATCTTCGTTTGGGTTGTTTTCATTTGAATGACGAGAATTGCTGATGATGCGTTGTTTTACCTTAATTGTCCCATCCATGGTGATAAGTACCAGTGACGACTTAGTTCCTTGTGGCTGAGATAGAATAAGAGTTTGGTTATTATTTCTCGACTCTACCATGTTTGTCTCACCATCATGGTTCCTCTTCTTTAGTTGTTGTGTACTACTACCTCCAAGTCGATTGAAGACAGAGCTTTGGGGAATACTGCTTGCACCGAGTCTATCGTGAATATTAGGAATTCGGCTACTAGAACCAAGTCTTCCAAAGATGAAAGGATGAGCAGTAGGAGTACCAAGCCGATCAAATTCGGAAACATGATTATCACTAGGCTTCTTTCCCTTCCCATCACCTTCTACGGATATATGTTGCACATTGACGCATTTTTCTTTCTTCGTCACACGTATTCTAACTGGTTTGATAAGTGTAAATCCCAAACCAGTCTTTGGTTGATCCACATGATATCCTTGTTTCCTCAATTTATGTTGTGCTTTGGTGAGACCATGAATCTTTTCTCCAGTCAATTCTGGTTCTAATTTACCAAGACCCGATGGATTGGAGAAGTCATATCTAGACTTTTCGAGGAGCTTGTAAACTTTAGGACTGAATGTTCGTTGAAGCTTTTGACATGGAATTCTCACGGGTGAGGATTCATTAGGAGGTGAAGAATTTACCTTAGTAATCGGCATAATCAAGCTTTTTGCCATCACTTGATAATCATTTGATCTCGTCACCTTAGATTGTATTTTGCTCATGTTGCCTGGTTGAACGTGTACATCAGCTACAATTTCTTTTCCTTTGGGATTCAACTAAGGGATATGCTCTACAACCACTAATTTAGCTTGATTTTTCTCCACATGGCTGCTAGTCGGAGCTTTAAGTGGCAGTGCCCCCTACACTAAGTCAGAATCGAGAGAGAGTTTGGCATTAGTGAAGTACGACTCTGCCTCGGTAAATGGCTTCACATCAGCATCTACTTTTACCACTTCTACATTCCTTAGGTATTTGAAGCATTGATGAAGGGTTGGCGGTACTACTCCATTTTCGTGGAGCCATGGCCTTCCTAATAACAGATGATAAGATGTCCTCGCATCAATGACATGGAATATGGTGCTTGCTCTTAGTTCTCCTATCATCAAGTCCAAACGGATCATACCAATGACTCGCTGTCCACCTTGGTTAAATCCTTAAATAGTAAGACGACTACAAGACAGATCTTCCATTGTCAGTCCCAAAGTTTTCATAGTAAACTTTGGCATTATATTAACTGCTGAACCTCCATCAACAAGTATGCGATTGACTTTCTGGTCTTACATAAATCCAGAGACAAACAGTGGACGATTTTGTGGCTTTGATCCTAGCAACAAATCCTCATCCGTGAAGGCGATTGCAATACAACAAGAAATAGAGTGTTGGGTTTCGTCTTCACCAATTACAGTGTATACGGTTTCAAACTTTGATTCAAATTACTTTTTCAGAAAGAAATCATCTAGAGTCACAGGAGTTCCATGGTTATTCTTTGATGACCTCTTAAAGTTCACATGAGGAGTTTTCAAAACTTTCACTATATTGGGCTTCCTGACCGTTAGCGAGTATGACTTCTTCAAGAACAGTGGATGTAGTTCATCAATGCAACGCCTTTGTCTCCGTCTACGCATTACAAGGATCCATTCGCCATCTTTTTCAAATTTATCAATAGAATTTTTCTCGCTCATGGTTCCTCCATCAACAAGAAGGACTTTGACCGTTGCTGGCTCTAGACTCCCAAATTGAAGTGCTGGTGGTGCCTTCGCAGATGATGATAAGGAAGGAACCTTGTGTTGCGAATCACCTGTAAAAACATCACTTCTAGCATGATTTGCATCTGCAACATCTTCACTGTCAAGGATTATTTTTCCATCTCTTGCCAGTGCCATAATTTTTTCTTTGACCACAAAGCACTTTTCTATCGGGTGACTCAAAACTCGGTGATATTTACAGTACTTGGGGTCGTACACCTTTCCAGCTTTCTCTGGGCGCTTCGGCTCAGGAAGTTCAATCAACTTTCCAACCAATAGTTCATCGAAGATGTGAGAAACATCACAGTCTGGGAAAGGATACTCCTTCTCTTGCATCTCTTTCAAGGAAAGTCGGCGTCTCTCATATGTAACACGCTGATTTTCAACTTTTTCATTGTGCTTCTTGTCATTTGTAGAAATTTTGATAAAAGTTGCCTTCACAACCATGGACTCCTTGGTAGAGGATTTAATGTACTTCTCAACTTTCTTGAAGTCTTTCTTTTCTTTTCGTTGATCCTCTAATGGGAAATTTGCTCCATGATTGGCAATGCTTAGTTCCATGTCATGAGCACGTGCGGCCAATTCCTTAAAGTTGCGAGGCTTGATCCCTTGAAGTATGTAGAGAAGCCCCCAGTGCATTCCCTGGATACACATTTCCACTGCAGATATCTCTAAGAGTTTATCTTTGCAGTTCAGACTTAGCGCACGCCACCTGTTGATGTAATCAACAACGGGCTCATCCTTCCATTGCTTAGCATTTGTGAGTTCAATCATGCTCACAGTCCGGCGAGTACTATAAAAACTATTCAAAAATTCTATCTCCATTTGGTCCCAACTATCTATGGATTCGGACTCCAAATCGACGTACCAATCAAAAGCGTTTCTTTTTAGAGATCGTACAAATTATTTCACGAGTAGATCTCCATTAGTCCCCGCATTATTGCATGTCTCCATAAAGTGCGCGACATATTGTTTCGGGTTTCCTTTACCATCAAATTATTGCAGTTTCGGTGGTTGGTATCCCATCGGCATCCTTAGAGCATCAATGCATTTTGTATACGGCTTCGAGTACACGAGTGAATTTTTGGAAGATACACCATATTGAGCCCTAATGGTGTTGAAAATCATATCTTGCAGTTGTTAAACAGATAATGCGCCAACAATGGTGTTGGAGTTGTTGAACTTCTCCGCGGATTCATATTGATGAGGCAGTTCATTGACCGGCGTCTCCTTAGCATTTTGACTTGGAGGAGATGCACAATTATGACTAGGTTCTCGTACATTGGAGTTTTCTAGTTTGTTCATCAATTGAGCAATTTGAAGATCCTTGTCTTCCACAGCTTTCTGGGTATCAGCAATGGCTTGAGCCATTTGAGTAGCTTGTTCATCCACCGATGTAGCTCCCATCATCATTGCAGGAAGTTCAGCAAATGAAGAAGATTTGGAGTTGATCCCTTTGGAGATGATGGGTTTGAACCGTCATAATGATTGTTCTCGCCGATCTTGCCTCCAGTGGAAGATTGGTCATCGGGATCATCGACAATGTTAGCATCATTTTTCTTGGTCAAAGAAACTTGATTCTTTCTTGGAGCCATGGAGTTGCAAATGTAAACTTTGAAACTTGATGTCGGAGGAAGAGATGAAGGGTAGATTCGGTCCCACCGGGCGTGCCAAATTTGTTCACACAAATTTTCAAGTCTGCAATTTTATAAACAAGAAAAGATAATATGGACAAATAAATAAATCAATTTAAAGAAAATTACAATTTTAGTGGAATAATTCTCCTATCGAAAACTAATCCCTGATTCTTCACTCCAAACATGATTCAAGGGCTTGAAAGCTTATTCTTGAATCAAACGATGTAAATGATTTGGGAAAGTTGAAAGCTTCAATGCCAGCTTGTCGCTTTGATTTTCCTTCAACTTGATTTGAACTTTTATAACGTTTATGCAAGGGTTTAACACCTTAATCTCGGATTAAACGATATAATTGGATGAATTTCCTCAAGAACACTTTGAAGTTTACCTTGAACGCCTTCTTGAATTTGAAGAACTTGTAGAGAGAATTTGGAAACTTCTCTTGTCTTCTTTAGCTCCAATTTAATTTGTGTGTGTTTATTATGAGCTCCCAAGGACCCTATTTATAGGTGTAGGATGGAGAAGCTACAAATTTTTTAAACACCTTTAATAATTATCTCTTTAATATTTATTTATTAAAAGATAAATATCATTTACTTTTGAGCCATTTGATTGGCTACCATTTGATGAGGATAAATTTAATGGATATTATCTTTTTAATATCTATATTAATTTAAAGAGATAAATATTAATTACTTTGGAGTCATTTGATTGGCTAACATATCCACTTGGTGCAGTGTGATTGGTCATTGACTTCTTTACTGCAAGACATAGTTTGATTGGTTAAACCATCTCAATTTGACATGTGACACGATTTGATTTGCCAATAAAATAAATATTAAAATATAAATTAAATCAATTATTTAATTTTAAAATTAAATTTAATAAATCCCAAAATATAAATTAAAGACTTAAATTGATAATTAATATAATATTTTCCACTTGTCACAATTTAATTGGACATAAATTTGACTTTGCAATCAAAAGAACATTTGTCACCTTTTTTTTTTTTTGACACGCGTAACATTTGTCACCTTGCATGTTGGAGTTCTAGAGATGTGCACACGCAACGAAGCACACCAAATAGAGTATTTAACACGAAGACAAACAGAGCAAGAGTAAATCAACAAAGAAGACATCGACTCATTGTTTAAATGAACAGGTCAACTACATCTAAGCTGGTCTGGCGATATTATATGCCTGTACATTCATTGATATCAATTCGAAAATGTATACACGAATAAACTTGAATGAATGCGGGGAAGAATTCTACAGAGAAGAGGCGGATTGAGAAGGCAGGCGAATGAGTAAGAGAATGAAGAAAGAAAGCACATTTCCGAATGCCTCTCTCTTTCTCTCTCTCTCTCGAATTTGGTGCACAAACAAACACAACAAAGTGCGAGATGGGAGTGAAGTTGGGTTTTGTAAATTAGCAGCAGACTGCGAGACCATTGGACAAACTTTGGAATTGGAAGGGAGGGGAGGGGAAAAGCCAATTATTTGTTTGTTATTGGTGGCCCTGGCCGTACAACAAAATCACAAACGTCTAAAGGGGATCTAACTCAATACAAATACCAAGAGTTAAACTAAGTTATTGCTTTTAACACTTTTCTGGAGATAAAAATGTTTTGGGTTTGATGATTTCTAAAAGAAAGAAAAGACAAATCTTCACTCCTGTGTATGTGTGTGTGTATATACATATATGTACTGAATATTTAAATTAGTACATCTATATACGCAACATATTTATAAATAACTAAATATATATATAGGGAATATATATACATTGAATATATATGTACAATTGTACATCGAACACAGACGTAGTATTTCATATGGGAGTTGTTAAAGACACTCCAATTTATGTTATTGGCACTCTAACTTCCTTTTATTTTCATCAAATAGACCAAAATGCCCATCATTGTGGAATACAAAATTCTTGAAGATAAATACATTAAGGATTTTAATGAAGCATTGTACTACAATATCTTACTTTTTTTCGTTCTTTTTTGTTTGTTTTGGTCTTTAGTAGATGACACACGTAAAATGTAAGAATAAAGAATATATAATCAATTAGCAACATTATCAATATGATCAAATTTTGGCAATATTTTAAAATACTATAAAACTAAACAACACATTGAACAAACCCTAAATTTTGTTTTTAAGAGTCTAACAAAATTTAATGAGAAGAGGAAAAGAGTTAAAAAATATGAAGAAATAAAATTACCAATTGCATTATCACTGGTACGGGTGCACTAAAGTCCAGCCAGCTCGAGCTTCAGTTTTTTGTCGAGTTGAATTCGAGCTTAATAAATTTTAAAATATTTCAAATTTTAATTATATTACTTATTTATATAGTAATAATAGTTATGTATTTTTTGAAGATCGAGCTCGAGTCTTTAAAACTAGCTAGGCTCGTCGAGATCAAGCTCGATCCAGTAAATTTTATCCAAACTCAATTTGATTCAAATCATTTACACCCTTAATCAACCCATTGATCAATGGGTTGATTAGATGATTGATAATACTCTGAAATTTTCTCAAAATTTTAAGTATTTACGAGCTTCAATGTCTCATCCAACTCTACTGAATCATTTAATTGCTTATTTGATCATTGTAAAAGGCTACCAAGAACCAATGCAGGCATGCAGCAACTGATGGCTGATTCTTTTATTTAAAAATTCAAAGAATTGAATAAATTTTGTTTCGTCCTAACTTTCTTTGGAATGAAGCTTGAATTATTTTTGGTATGGTAAAATGCTCACAATATATTAGTGTAAATAACGGAGGAATAATTGTTTCTTGCAATTTTCTTATATTTTTTGGTATTAAGTTTATTTTTGTTGCGTGATTTGATTTTATAATAGTTTTACATCTCGCCAAAAATTGATCATATTGGTATTGTTGTTATTTGATTATAGATTATTTATCACTACATTTTATGTGTGTCATGTACTGAAAAATAAAAATTGAAAAAGAACCCGAAAAAAAAAAGAGTAAGATTTTGCATTAATGCTTTGTTACAATCATTAATAAAAAGGATATATTTATCTTCAGGAATTTTATATTTCACAATAAAGAGCATTTTGGTCTATTTGATGAAATAAAATGAGAGTTAGAGTGCCAATAACAAAAGTTGGAGTGCCTCTAACAACTCCCATTGTTAGAGTATATGCCCTCGAATGCCATAAAGAGGATAGATTTATAGGGCATAAACATAGTAACTAAACTATGGTTTTCCTATTAATATAAGACAGTTGATTGTTGTTTTCTTATAGGCATTTATAAAGTGTGAATAAACAACGTAAAGTCCTTGATGACAAGGCGAACCTTCTACCTCCTATGGGATAGGAGGAAAGGCACTAGAATGGTTTGACCCTTGACATCTAAAAGGGTTCGCAAGTCTAAGAAATATTGATTGGGCATCAATAGTGAATAAAGACTTGTATAATGTAAGTTTCGACAGAGAAAATGCCAATCGTACACTATGGAAATGGTAGTGGGAACTTATATCATAGACGTGTCAGTTGGACTGATATGTTCGAACACGGCTCGCATCAGTTCATCACATGGGTATTCACTCATTAACAGTCAATGATGAAACTGATAAGTAGTGATAGGTACGTGTGAACCTCTGACCTAAGAAATCGAGTTGAAGATGTACTTGTGACATCAAGTTTGTCATTAGAGTAGTTAGATTCAAATCACATGTTGGTGGAATCGACCTCGAAGTGCGACTTGATGGGCAAGTAGCATTGTTAACTGATTTGCAATATGGAATTTATTCTCTCATAAGTCAATGAGTAAAATATCCTATGCGATCATGAATAAGTGAGGATGGAAGTCTTTGGCCAAAGCATTTAAATACCTCGACTTATTATGAGCTTAGGCATATGGTCAAGTTATATGAGTTTGACTTTAAACCATGACTCTTACTTGACTGGGATATAAGAATAAAAGGTTTATACACGTACGGTATTCACGGCGTAAAGGTTTGGAATGATCCTATTCATTCGTTCTCAATTGGGTTACGGTGTGAGCCACGAGACTGGCTAGGTGTCACTCACACCCCTTTGGATTCCTCCCAATTGCCTTTTGAGACGAACCTAAAGAGTCGCACTTAAAGGAAGTGCAAAAGGAAAAACATGGGAAAAAGACTTGAGAGAAATTCACGGCATTGGATGCCGTAATTAATTAATTAAATATTGGATAATTTAATTAATTAATTAAATTAATGAGTTAATTAATTTCATGGAGAAATTGAATTATAAATTAATTAGGAATTGAATTAATTAGATTATCAATTTATTTATTGGATAAAGAAATTATCCGATTAATTAATTAGCAAGCAAGACGAAAGCCCGAAGGCTTCCGAGCCCACTAAGGGGCAGCCAAATAGACGCCCAAATAGGGCTCTTGCATGCTAGTGTTATTGTTTCATAATGATATAAATATATCACAAGGTGAAAAATAACACAAGGCAATTTACATAACTTTCTCTACAAGAAAAAGTCTCCCACCTCTCTCTCTCTCTCTCTAGCCGTCTTTGACAAGGAAGAAAGTAGGAGTTTTTCCTTTTTGATTCCGGCGTGACGAATTAGACACGTTGGCAAATTCGGCGTTAGAGAAAAGGATCACGTTCAGAAATCAACATACGCGAGAACGGTAATTTTTCTATACACAATTAAACACGAGGATTAGAGATGATTCGGGCTTCGTATAATTCCCAACAGCCATTTCATATATATGGGATTTATATATATACATAATATTTGTAACTATATATATATATAGGGTCAAGATCGAATACACACCCTACGTTAGATATAAGACCCAATCTACACCATTGGATCCATTAAATCCAACAGTCTTAAAAAGAAGCAAAAAAAAGCTGAAAAATTGATTCCAATTGAATAAGGGATATAATAGTCAAAAAGGAAGCAATAAAGGGAACAGAATCTCCCCTAAAATCTCCCTTATTTACGTTATTCATCATCCTTTTTATTAGTCTCTCTCTCTCTCTCTACCTCGCAAACAAATTTGAAAAATCAAATATTTGAGCATTACACAGAAAGAGAGAGAGCAGCAATGGTGAGCACCAGTAGCAGAGGGAGACCCAAAAACTCTGACAAGAACAAACAAGAAGAAGAAAAAACAATAGTAGGCAATGGAGAGTACGAAGAGTCTCGAGCACAAAGAATCAAAGAAAACACCGAGAGAATGAACAGCCTCAGCATCATACAGTGTGTGTATGATATATAAACACACACTGTATAATGTGTTATCATATACTGTATAATGAGTTATAAGATACTGTATAATGTGTTATAACATACTATATAATGGTTTATAAGATTGTAGTTGTATGATGTATAAACACACAATGTGTAATGTGTTATCATATATTGTATAATGGGTTATAAGATACAGTATAATGTGTTATAACATACTGTATAATTAAATATTTTTAATATGTTATAAACACATACTGTATAATATGTTATAACATACTGTATAATATGTTCTAACACACTGTATAATGGCTTATAAGATACTGTATAATGGTTTGAATTCACTAATTGTATGTGACTAATCACACACTATATATCACCATTGTAGTTACTATATAATGGTTTATAAGCTACTGAATAATGGTGTATAAGATACTGTATAATGGTTTAATGTAATTTGTTTTTAAGAAAATAATATCAAATGAACTTCTACGCATGCAAATATCAAATTCACTTCATAAATAATCAATTCAAACCACATGGTACTATGTTCAGTAAAGAGTTAACCCATACATGAAATAAAAAAGATCTAATCATTTCACAAAAATTAACAGAAGACGAATTCTTAAATCCCAAACTTTCGATCTTTACAGCTACTATCTCGCATGAATTGACGATGATGATGAATCGAGCTTGATGATTAATTGAGTTTGATGATGAATAACGTAAATAAGAGGAATTTGATTTCTGTATATTGAGTTTGTGGATGATTAATTGAGTTCTGTGAACTGATCGAATTGAAATTGGAAAGAAAAAATGAATTGGAGAAAAAAAATCTGTTATGGGCGTGATAAGGGGGATTTGATTTTGATCCTACATCTTATTTACGTTTATTGACTAAAATACCCCTGTCATCATTAAAAAAAATTTATACAAACTGAAAAATGGATTAAATCCAGATCTTGGGATCAAATGGTATCAATGGTGTAGATTAGGTCTTATATCTTACCTAATGTAATGAGATGTATTTGATCCATATCCTATATATATATATATATACAAAACTTTTATATCTATGTGTATATTATATATATTTTGGAAATATATGTAAATATATTTTATCTTGTAAATATGTTGTGTGTATAGATATACATGCACATATATACTGTGTATATTTTTTATATACATAAACCATAGCCCACAATATATATGCACACACATAAATCGAATCATTTATTTCTACATATTAATAAGAGTAATAAAGATATATATATATATATATATATATATAAACTACTATTATATTACATATATATACTTTTTCGTGGTAAGCGTATTACATATATATACACATACATGTATTCATCAACATAACATCATCACAATCTCCATATTATATTATAAATTTCAATTATTAAAAAATAAAAATTTACATGATTTGACTGTTACAGTTAGTTTTGTCACCTTTGAAAACAAAACCAAATACTATCCCACTAAAAAAACACTCAAAAATCAACTCCCAAAATAAACTAAACATAATTTCATCAAGCATGTACGTGTCCTCATAAATTTCTCACCAATAATTCTCACCAAAATACCACCCCAAAACATAACCAAACATAGCCATAATATTTTTTGTTTAGTTATTGCGACTTTGGTCCCAAGGTTTTTCTGATTGCAAAATTAATCTTGTAGGTTACAGAATTTTGCAAAATTGTTAACGGAAAATGAGCAAATGCGCCTCACACACATAACTTGTCGTTAGTCAGTACATGGTAATGTTTGGATGTAAGAATCGAATCACATGACTAATGTCTAGGGGTGTAAGGTGAGCCGAGCCGCTCATGAGCATGATGAGCCGGCTCGACTAGAGCTCAGCTCGAGCTCGAGCTTTTTCGTGAGTCGAGCTCGAGCTCACTTATAGTTGTTCATATACTCATGAGCAGGTTCGTGAGCTTTTATTATTATTTTTTATTAATTTTTAATATATGTCTAAAAATACTCGTATTTCATAAAAATAATACTTGCAATTTTATATACAACATAGTTTAATAATATTTATGTTTTTTTTCTATTTTGTTTAAGTCGTGCAAAATAATAACAACAACAATTATAAGATTACATATTTTAGTTGATATGATATACTTTTCTAGAAAATAATTTAATGAAAGTATGTTTTCACGACACTCTCCTCTATTTTCTAAATACTTATTGAATATGAGATATTTAATTATTATTTATCTTAATAATACTTATTGTATATGTAAATAATGTATACTATACATGATTAACGTATTGTTATAAGCTAAAAAGCAGAATTTATTTTATTTTATTTTATTTTCTAAAAAAAAATTAAATTATTTATTACTTCAAGCTCAACTCGGCTCATCTACTTCGAGGTTGAACTCGAGCCCTAGAAAATGAGGCTCGTCGAGTTTGAGCTCGAGCTCGAGCTCCAAAAAGTATAATCGAGCTCGAGCTCAAGCCTGAAAATTTCATCAGGCTCGACTCGTTTACAGCCCTACTAATATCATTCATTTTCCCCGAAAATCAGCCACAAACCCGAAACACTCGCAATTCAAAAATCCATCCATTTTGTTAATAATATTTCCCTTGAAATCTGAGAGAACATTCAAGACAAACTCAGAATTTGAAGTTGTCGTGGAAATAAACGACCAAGGAATATCCAGTTAGAGTCCGACTATGAGAAAATGTGTGATTTTTGCTCAATTGCACAAGTCATTATTTCTCAAGGTATTGTCATGTGATTAAATTAGTAGAGTTTTGACTATTCACCAAACCCAAGGCATTGTCATCTGAAGAAATTAGTTGGGTTTTGACTGTTAACCAAATCGTATATATAATCAAGATGTCAGACGGAAGGATGAAACTCATGCTATGATCGTGATCTGGAATGATCTACTTAAAATCATTCAAGTCTAGAGTTATATGTATATGCATACGAAAAAGAAGAAAAATTCACTATTATGAACATACACCCCCAACCCAACCCAACCCCACCCCAGCAATTCACCCCTAAACGAGCTGGTTGTTGATTGTTCGTGGAAATTCTTGTATGTTAGCGTTCGTTCAGCATTGATTCTCCCTGAATGGTCAGGAATTTCTAATCAAAATTTGAATTTTCATAAAGCTAAATCCAATCATAAGTAGCAAACTGTGCTAGAGAATGTTGAACACTGTTTTACCCATCACGGATCACAATAAAGAAAACTGAAACTGTTAAATAATCTATCAATTACCAAATTATAAAAGATTAGCAAGTTCAAAGTGTGTTGTTAAACTTCTCAAGAACCATGTCCATGACAAAAACGTGCTCAACAGCACATAAATTGGTGTTTCAATCTCAAATAATATCCAACCTGGGAAATACAATCAAGAACATCTCATTTCACCACTTTTAGATGATTTCTTATCGTCACTTCAATTGAATAAGAACATTAAAATTCAGGGGGTGGGGTATTTTTATGAGTGATTAATTTAGGGAAATTTCATCTTGTACAGGCTGCATCATCACCTGGACCTAGCATCAACGACATCTTGCTTGTGATGTCAATATTTATGTAGTACCATAAACTATCCTCCACATTAACAAAAAACTATTCTCACCGAAAAGACCTCTATGCAAACATTTCCGAGTCAACTTGCTGAATATTCGCGAATATTCCTCTCATAGTAGAGACATAGTTTGGAGAATTAGCCTGCAAAGGCCAAAGAATCATTCTTAGTTAATTGAAAAAGAGAAAGAAAGAGAGAGGAGAAAAACATGAGCAATTGGGTTGGCCATCTACATATAATCACATTATCAGAAGAATACGCTTTTGCTGACTTAATATTTCTAAACCAGTTAGCTCGTGCTTGACAACAAAGATGCAGCTTAGCCAATTAATACAACTAATTAAGGATTGGAAAGACGTATAAATACGTACACATGGATTGCGCTCAAGATAGATAGTCGTGAGAGTCTCTCTGGAACCAGCCACTGCTTCAGCTATGTTATCCAGTGATGGAATTTGGTTGTCATTAAGCCACAGATCTTCTAATCTGCAGTCAAATACCCATGACCAAAAAATGGTAAAGAAGTCAATAAAAAATACAAGTAATGAATAACTTGGTAAACTTTATTTCATACTTCGCCAAATTCTCAATGTCATTTATTTCTGTAAGCTTATTTGACGACACGTCCAAGACCCGAAGGTTGACTAGAGTTGATAATCCTTCCATTTTCGTAATACCATTATGGCTCAAGTATAATTCTTCCAATGCAACACATTCCTGCATATGATTCAATAATAAGTAAATACATAACAGAAACTGTCGCCTGTAATTTAGCAGGAAGCATTTCGTATAATAGTTGAATTTGATAGAAGTATTTCTATAACAATCACAGCATATAAAATCCATGCTAGCTACCTCAAGCCCCGTCATTGAAGTTAACCGATTGCTTTGAAGGCTGAGCTTCTTAATGCATTTTAGCCCACAGAGATTAATGGAACGAATACGATTACGCCCAAGCCATAGCTCTTGCAAGGTGGATAAGTTCTCTAAATTCTCCATCACCTGATAATTGAACTCAATTCATCAATAGCTACACAATTATCAGAAAAAAATAAAAAACACCTCTTGTTCTCTTAATAATTCAAATTTCCTGCAAGTTCAAGCACAAAGAACCGCGTGTAGTTTCAGAAATTTAAGCTCTTATTTATTACAAATTATTTGGTGCTGGATGCTATATGGAAGAGTCAAATGACCAAAAATTTGGAAGGAATTGGATGGTTGAAAATTCGAATTTCAGAAACACGCTTAGAACTCACCAAGGATCTAAATTAGCTTACCATTCCAACAATGGGTACTTAAGAAATAATGTACTTTCAGTACTCTCCAATCTCTATGAGATATATTTATCTAATAAATGATCAATGAAGGACCTCTAAGAACCCATCAAATCCAATATAAGAGAGTTTATATCTTATTTTCAGAAAATATAAATCTCTACACTTTTGCATAAGGAGAACTAGTCTAACTTATGGAGAGCTAGTCTAACTTATCCTTCTTAAAGAAATGGTGCCAACCCGTAATCTGTTTGATCCAAGCTCAAGAATCTGCAGCTCATGGAAGTGCTCAATCTCCTCCATCTTTGTCACTTCGTTTTTAGACACATAAAGTTCTTTGAGTGTGTTGGAGACCTTGGACAACCCATTAAGTGAAGAAATCTCGTTAAACGATACATCAAAGACTAGAAGCATTTTGAATATGCTAACATCTGGAATTTTCTTCAGCTGATTATCCCTCAGCACTAGCTCCTGGAGAAAACAAAATGAGATGTAAATATTTCTACAATCACAAACAAGCTATTTTCACTTCAAATCCTTCACCAGTCCCAAAAGTTTATTGAATACAACATCACCACAGCCAGCATATCATAGTAAAAGTAGCCACATATGCAAGCTAAAAGAATTGCACAATGCGAGTATCCTGATCATCAAGAAATTGTGATGCTTGGAACACACTAGCTTCTGTAAACATATTATACAAGCATACAAGAATACATAAAGAAGTAATTTGGGTCTTAGCTTAAAGATCTTAGTCAGGGTCAATCACTACTAAAGATTGCTTGGTGTAACTTATCCTGGTATATCTAGGAAATAAAAAACTTCAAAAGAAAATTTATTTACCATTAAAGTTCCAACTAACGAATCTACGTATCCTGTGATATCATTCCTCTCGGAGCAGTATAAATTCCTTTTATTCACATCCTCTCAATATCTCTCTCAATGTCATTCAAATTTTTTTGTTCTGACTTTGCATTTATAGGGGGCTCCAGATGGCCATTTCACAGTCCATATCAACTTTATGAGAAAACTCCAATAACATAAAGAACCAATAAAGTTCGTCAAAAGTCCAATTTTTCAGAGTGGTCGTCAGTGCTACTATGCAGGAAAGTAGTACTTATATGTAAGCTCATAAACTTCACGAATTTTCTAATCCCCTTTATTATGAAAATTTTCGACTGTCTTAAATTTGCTAAAGTACATGCAGAATTACTGCTAAATAAGGGGTTATAGATAATTGGTGAAGGTTATTTAGTAATGTAAAGCAATATTCCACACCTATAACAGTTTTGGAAACCTAAAAGCACATCTGCAAATAAAAAGTACCTCCAGCACCCGAAAGCTCGAAGCAAAAATAAGAAGGATTGTTCATGTAATCGGATTCATCCAATTAACTTGATTAATATGATATGACATCAACTACACATTAATTTGAAACAAAAAACTCGAAAACCGTCACAGTAAGCAAAAGCTTTCTTTTATATCTTGGACAAGATGAAACAGAAGTGAAATGAATTAACTGCAAATTAAAGGAGATTATCTGCTTAATAGTTGGATCCTGGGCTTTTTCACTTGCTACTCAAAACCTCATTTTCGTGGTCTAACACCCAAGTTTCCCAAAACAAAACATTAACTTAACATTGTTCAATAGATACTGCATGTTGACCATGCTACAAAGCCGGTTTTCTTAAGTTTACTTTTGTGGCATTAGCTATTAGATGCTCTAAAAACCTCTTTGCTATGGTTAGATGTAACTCAATTCACTTTGTGAATCAATTGCATGGCTGATAAGTTGCTAGATTTCTCAGCTGATAGACAACCATCAAACTAGCACAGGTAAATTTGAACAAGTAAAAAAGCACTAAGGTAAAAGAACTTTTCTCTGAAATCCTATTGACCCATATGTACCACTGTATTGTCTCATTAGAAGTACACAAGTATCATAATGGAGAACCGTGTACAACAAAATTGCCAAATTGCCAGTAAAAGATGTGAAGAATTTGATAAAAACTAATAACTTTAGTGATGCATCAATTAGATAAACAATCCAACTAATATCTTATCTGCTAAGCTCATTTTGTCCTCATTCAGTCAAACCCTTTCTATCAATGTATTTTATAACACTAATCTCTTTATAGTTTCTTTATTAAATCCCAACATTCAGATTCATATAGGGCAACTATGATAAGTGTCTATATTCCATCAACCTTGTATTCGAGGAATTGCATCTTAACTTTTGTACTAACTGAACCCCTATAATTCAAAAAAAATGTCTTCTTGCATCTTTTAGTTCCATAAAATTAAGCATGTTCATGCTATAAAGTATCATTTTTCCTGAGCTGTGTATCACAACCTCATGTTAAGTGCTTATTTACAAGTAATACTTACTGCAATTCCAGAGCAGTGTTTTAAAAGGCAGGCGCGACCCCAAGACGGGGCGTTGCTGAAACGCCCGGGCCAATAGGAGTGGGGTGTAACCCCTCGTGGGCGTACGTCCCAATTGGGCAAAAAGGCGCCCAATCCTTGGGCGTACACCCAATGTGCTTCAAGTCAATATAGTATGATTTTAGGCCTAAATTGATTTTTTTTTCCGATTTCCAATCCAAAGCCCACCCTTTTAGCCCACTTAAACTTTTTACATATTTTATTCCTTTAGTAAAAACCCATGAGCCACTTATTCAATTAAGTCAAACATTTAAAAAAAAACCTTAAGCAACAAGCAGCAACAACAACACGGCTTTTCTTCTCTCTCACGCCACGACAGAAAGCTTCTATTCAAATGTTGGTCAATTATTATTTTAAATCTTAATTTTGCATAACGCTAGAATTTGAAACAATTATTTGGCTATCTTGATTGTTTCTGGCATGAGTTGAGCTTGAACTTTTAGTTTGCATGGTTGAATATATTATTTTTTTAACTTTCTCTATCTTAATTTTTTCCTTCAATTTTTGTAATTTTTCACTACTTTAAATCAATTTTTAACATTATATTATATTTTTTTAATATTAAAAAAGCAATATTCGCAATGCATACGCCCGGCCCCGTGGGACATGAAACGCCCCGCTCCGAGCCTTCGCCTTTTAAAACACTGTTCCAGAGAACTACAGCATCACGAAATAACATGCTCGATTGAACCTCATCTCATTAGGTATAATATAATTGCGATGGACGGGCAAAACACTCATTTTTCACCTAAAACACATATACGGCGCATCACTGTTTTCTTGAGCATATACACTAATTAGTTGCTGAACTATGAATGAAGGAACTTATATCAACATACCTAGTCATAACCTCCTCCTAACTACATGAAAGTGAACCAGCTCCACAACCTAATAAAGAGGCTTGTTGAGTAAGGCAGGCTTTCATATCAATCCTCGTCTCTCTCTCTCTTTAAACAAAACCTCCTGATAACGTTTCTTCTACTCCCAATATTATTAACCTTGTAGGCATTACGCAACAGACTTGTGTAACTTTCATGCAAGCTTCATGATCTTGTTCCAGCAGTATGATGCTCCATAAGTTGTTATGGTAGTTAGCAGTAGTAACATATTTAAAGCTTACCTTCCTAATTACTTTACTTCTCTCGTGAATTTAAATTCTCAACAACTTGCCATTGTCGCTTTATACACCTTCATAAACAGCCCCTTTTTTGTTCACTAGTTTTTCTGTACCACCATTGAAATTTCTTGACCTTTGAGATTATACAATAAACAGTTTCCCAGAAGTAACATCCAGCACCTGCTGGTTCCATATATGTTTCATGCTTTTTGACATGCTTTCCCCAAAAACTTAACAAGATACACCACTCCATAATATAACTTCAAATATCGTTTTGCTCATCTTACTGGCTTTTAGAGCATAACTCATTGATCATTCCAAAAAATGGAGATATCAATCCCCTGGGCAATATTGTTTATTTAAATTATCACCTCGAATAGCTTTGAGATATTTGCATACATCAATCTGTTCCAGTAAAAAACATAAATTGACTCCTCTAAACCTCTATATGATGATTACATTTTTTTCCCAACTTTTTCACATATAGTAGAACCAGTATCTTAAAGTACAAGAAGATTCAGTGAACAGCAGGCAATCCAACTTTGCTCCCATTTTCACATTCATGCGACACATGCATTGGCAGAACCACTTTTGCTCTAGAGGACACTGCTCTGTGAATGTAACACTCTAGTTTTTTCACCACCATGAACTCCACAAAAATTTCCACAATTCTTAATAGCTGGAAGATTTCCATATTTATTAGGTACATTCAGGTGTAAGCTTATTGGTCTTTGAGATTTGACAACTCTTCTTACGGTATCAATTCAATTAGCTAAATGCAGTCACATGTACAAAAGAAGTTAGAAGCTCCTTTAAACAAGCATCTTTTTATGACGATATTTGAACCAATAAAGTTACATCTCTGTTAGTTAAAGCTCATATTATATCCACATAGAGCAAGTATGTACGAATAACTGAAAAAATTCTCGTTTCCTGTACACATGTTGAACTTGATGAAAAATACACATATAATTGTTTGAACTTAATGTCTCGGCTAAAAACATGCATGGAACTAAGGATCACTTCCATGAATCAGTATAACTGTTTGGCAAGGTTCAAATTCAGGGAAATAAAATGTCAGACTATTGTATAATGATTTTTTTAACCGAAAAAAGTGGAGAACACACATAAAGATAATTCCAAAAATCTAAAAGCAGTGAGATTTTACTTTAAAGTGTTTTTGTCCTATGTACTTATGTTATCTTTTATTTTGTTTAGGTAGTTTCCATCTATTCTTACTCCGACCAAATGAAGATCAGCTTCTGAGCATCCATACCATGGGTAACCAGGCCATCAGCCATCTTATAGGCTGAAACTTAAGACTTGATGAACTCAACAAGAAAGATCTATGGACAAACTGTTCCATTAGTAAATGGAGACTCAGTAACTAAATCTTTCATATATGCCCATCATGTATGAAATACTATTAAATAGACTTTGTGTTGTGTTTGGACTTTATATACAGGCTTGTTACGTGAAATTGATGATAAAATTTATTCAAAATTAAACTGAAGCAATCCTAATTAGGACATCTCATTCATACCAAACATCATGTTGATGGGCATGAGGATTAGTCATCTTATTCACCAAATTTAGCAATAATATGCTCCTTCTATTAGCACAATCACAGCATCTTCACTTAATCCGTCGTGACTGTTGCACAAACTCTATATCATGTTTAACATAATGCCCTTTTAGCAATGATAAAACAAAGAAGTAATCTGCAATACAAATGTCCATTTTATTGATATGAGAAGAGAATTCTTCAGATTGTTCTATATATTCGTCCATATATATCACGGTCCTTTTACCTTTTAAGTAAAATATTTGTGCTAGACATTTGAAATATAGCATAACAAACACAAACTTGTGAAGCATCTATCTACTTAAATCTATAGGACTTGAGTAAATAACTCAAACTAGCATAATCTAATACTTTTCAGATTTTCTATTCCAAAATAGAGTATTATCTAGATTCCTTCGTATATAATTCAGATCAACTTTATATTTTTCCGAAAAACGTAGCGTATGGGTAGGATGGAATGCGACATGAAAGATTATTTTCCAAACTGACGGGATGTGCAATTAGATCACAATTACGTTGAATAATATACATTTGCAATCAGGAAAAATAAGAAATAGAAATAGGGGAGGAAATAAATGAGAGTTGGAAAAAGGTTATTACGTGAAGAGCGGAGATGGGATGCCAGGTGGACAGAGGGAGGACGCCGTCATCGGTAAAGAGGTTCTGACGAAGAGAGAGCTTCTTGAGATTGGAGAGGTGCGAGATACGAGGGTCTAACGCCGTCAACCGATTCGCCGTCAGGTCTAACTCGTTCAGACTCGGGGGTAGCTCCACCGAGTCGAGATCGCGTAGCTGACAGCTACTCAGGTCGAGGAGGACCGTCGATTCGACGTCGTCTTCCACCGTCGATTCGTGGTTGTCGGGTCCGGTAGACGAGTCCATACTGAAGAAGAACACAGAATTATTGATCTGTGCGTTGGTTTTCGTCTTCACCTTTTTCTTCTTAATAAAGGAAAAGGAAGTAAAAGAGGGAAACGGTTCTGGGGGGATTTTAAGGGCCCATACTATATTACTAGTAAATTTTGGAAGAGAAATACAATAAGGCTACTCACCCTCATTTTAATTTTTAAGGTTAATTTAGAAAAAAAAAATCCACTTGGCAGACCACTTGGCAAAGGCATGAGACTCCCGGATGGATTTGGCCGACTACTACTATGAGTGCCCGGATTTTTTGGCAACTTTTTTGCATAAAGACCTTGTGTGTACTATACATAGGCTAGTGCCTTAGGGTTATCTTTGTATAAAGACTTGTACTATGTTTTGAAGTAATGTAAATATGTGTGTTTCTGTTAAAAAAAAAATCACTTTTGGTAAACTATACTAACACCCTCTATTGGTGAAGTACATCCAGCTCAATCTAGTACTGATGACTTTATATAATTCAAGAAAATGAATTTAATCGGTTATGCAAAGGACAAGTCAGTAGGAGGAAGGACACCAGAGGTACTCCGGGAAAATTGCAGGGCAATACTTGTACACTCTGTACAATTCAGAAAATGCCAAGAAATTCAAATTTTAAAAGCAGCAATGGATAGGATTCTGAAGTCTATAAATACTAAATATTTGAAAATTGACGACTACTGTTTAAAAACTAATTTTGAGCATCCCAGCAAAATCCAACATCAAATATGCTTCAAGTGCATAACAGTCAACTCACTTAACAATTTAGTCAACAATCTTTCATTGATTAGTTTGAGTGTGAGAGAAGAAAAACTCTGTAAAAATCAAGTTGTAAAAGTGTTGAGCTTTGTATATGCTAGCACTTAGAGTTAGTATGAGCTTTGTGTAGGTTGATACTCAGTAGGCGACTCTTATGTAGGGTGTAGCTGAACTGATCGAAGTTGGGAGAAGACTAGATTAGGCCGTTGTTCACAAGTCTGAGAATATCTAGTGGATTAACTCCTGAGTGGAGTAATGTGGACGTACAAGGATTATATAACCTTGGAACCACTATAAAAACCTGTAATTTTTACTTTTTTTCCTTTACATTCCTTTATATTGCAAGCATTGCATATTTTTTATCTAAGGCATTTAAAAAACAAGTTGACTAAAAAATTGTTTTTAAAAAGAGACATTTTCCATTGTGCTCACTCTTGGTTAACTTAACTTAGACAACTAGACACCTTCATTGTTGATCGTGTTAAGTTGAAAAGCTAAGTCGATTACTATTACAGTTAGCTTATTAAAAACAGTCTGTGCACAAGATCTTATCCAAGGCATAGAAAGGTTTTAAGAAAAAGTGAAAAAGGTCTGTTCAATCCCTCCCCTCCCCCCTTTAGACCCTTTGCATGTCACTTGGGACCAACAAAATCCAAATAAGATGGAATGAGTGGATCATTTCGAAACCTTTCCTGTTGTGAATATCGTATGAGTATAACCTTTTTCTAGTATTCCAGTTCAGTGAGAGTCATAGTCATGTCAAACTCACAAAACATGACCATATGCATATGTCATTATAAGATCAGATCATTGAGCTACCTCTCGTGTCTAACAAGAGGAACTCCAATGCTTTGGCCAAAGACTTTGACCTCATTAATTCAGACAGTATAGGATACTTGCTCGTTCACTTGTAAGAGAACAAATTCCCTCTTGGTGATCAATCAAGACTACTACTTGCCCGTCAGAGTTGCACTTCGAGGTTGACCCCACCTATGGGTGAATTGGGTCTAACTACTCTAATGACAAACTTGACGTCACAAGTGCATCTTCGATGTGGTCCCTCAGGTCAGAGATTCACGCATACCTATTACAACTAATCAGTTTTGTCATTGACTATCATAGAGTGAAACTCATATGACAGAACCGATGCGAGTCGAGTTCAAGCTCATCATACCCACTGATATGCCTACAACACAAGCTCTCACTAACTCTTAGTGTTCGATTGACACTTCCATGTCAAAGCTCATGTCCTTCAAGTCTTACACAGTTTCAATGCCAAATTGAAACTCTCTTTGATTTATGAATATGTTTAGTAATCAAGTACCAAACCCTTCCAGTGCCTTTGTCCCTAACCTATAAGGAATGGAAGGTTTGCCTTGATTACACGGGCTAAATATTGTACACTACTTATAGATGTCAATAAGTTTTAAGTGAAAACAACTAAAATGCCTTTTATTATATAATAAAGAGTCAATTACAAATCAGATATCCATATACTAGTATTCCTCTATATCATCTGAGGGCATAATCCTAACAAATTATCCATCAAGATTTGAAACGGTGGTATCTTGTTAGGTTTATGTTCTCAAATGTCGCTGGAGGATTAGAGAGAATAAGGACATAATAAGATTGTAATTGTTATTCTATTTTTCAATAAAGGCATTTAGTTGTTTACATTATTATTGGCATTCATGTATATTGTAATCATTTGTTAGTCCATGAATACAAGAGTTAACTCTCTAAGACAATAGAGGATTTTAATACTTGTATACTAAATTACTCTGCAAGTCGAGGATTCCCAATTAAGCATTGAAAATCATCAAGACTTGTATGATATGAGCTTTGACGAGAGAAGTGCCCGTCAATCACTAGGAAGTAGTGAAGAACTCATATCATAGGTGCAGTGATGGAGGTCACAACACTCAGACATGACTCTCATCGATTCTGTCATATGAGTTTCACTCTTTGACAGTCAATGACAAAATTGATTAATTGTAATAGGTGTGTCTGAACTTCAGACCTGAGGAATCGAGTTAAAGATATAATTATGACATTAGACTTGTCATTAGAGTAGTTAGATCCAATTCACCCTTTGGTGGGGTCGACCTCAAACTGCAACCTAATGGGCAAGTAGTATTCTTAACTAATATCCAAGATGGAATTCGTTCCCTCAGAAGTGAATGAGAAATTGTCCTACGCATTTATAAGTAAGTTAGATCTAAAGTCTTTGGCCAAATCATACGAACTATTTGAGAAAGAATCAAATAAGAAAGCTCACTGATCTAGACTTATTATAAATATAGCATAGAGTCAAGTTTATGAGTTTGACTAAAACCATGACTCTTACTTGACCGGGATATGGAAACGAAGAGTCTTTATTCACACAGGAATTACGATAGGAAAAGTTTACAATGATCCAATCATTTCTTCTTATTTGGGATACAGTGCGGGCCACTTGACTGGTTAGGTGTTACCCACATTCAATGGAATCCTCCTATTGCCAGATAAAGGTGAACCTAAAGAGTCACGCTTGAAAAGAAAAAATTGATTGAACTTATGGAGTATTTCTTGTAGCAATATTTTAAGTATTAGATACTTAAAATCAATTAAATGGAGTTAATTATTTGGAGGAATAAGTTAAGTAATTTATGATATTTATTCATACATTATTTTTTAGAGAAATAAAATTAATTAATAATCTCATCTATTATTTAATTAGTTTAATTAATTGGATTGAATTAATTAATTAAATAAAAGATTAGCCTGAGCTTAATATTGGTGCACCATATGAGACGGGTGGGGTGGCCCTAGTGGCGTCCACCATGGGCTCTTTAGGCCCAAGGTTGCAATTTAAGTGATATCAATACACCACTTAATTAAACCTAGACATAACACAAGTCATTATACACTTGAGCTACAAGAAAAAGAAAATATCCCTCTCATCTCTTACCTTACCTGTCGGCCTCCGTAGCCAAGAAGGAGAAGATTTTTCGTTCAAGTTTTCTGGCGAGATAATTTAGAGCCAGCACCTTTGTACTGCTCGGATCAATAATCAGTCATCCGGATTAGTTCGCGAAAGGCTTGAGGATTTCAAGAAGTTGAAGAGAGCTTTAGTTTCTCCAACCACTTCGCTACAACGGGTAGTGTACCGAAAACCTTATCATACATGTTCATGTTAGGAAAAATTGCATAAAATCAAATAACGCAGCGGAAGAATATATATATTTAAATCCCAGTGGCTCATCTCCATTTCTAGTATTTAAATTGGGTTTCGAATTCAATTACCGTTCTTCGCGTATGTTGAATTCTGAACCAGCTTTGCAATACCTTCTTGAACAGCAAATCCGTTGTTGTCTCTAAATTGTCAAGCCGGAGTCAAAAGCAAAAATCTTCTTCTTTGCTCTTAAGGGAGACGGCTAGAGAGAGAAAGAGAGGATGGAGTGTTTTAACTTAGAGATAAAGTTATATGTTAATCACTTGGTTAATTTTCTCTAAGTAGTATATTTATACTACAATGAAACAATAACCTAGGCCAAACACTCCCACACTTGGACGCCCACTTTGAGGCTTTTAAAGCCTTCGGGCTTTAGGCCTATTATGCTATTTAATTAATTAAATAATTAATATTATTTATCCAATAAATAAATTAATTAAAAAATCAATTAAATCCATGTTAATTTTATAATTAAATTCCTCTAAGGAATTAATTAATTCATTAACTTAATTAATCAATAAAATCATCTAAGAATTAATTAATTAATCACGATATCCAATACAGAAAATTCTCTTAAGTTTTTTTCCATGATTTTCCTTTTGCATTTCCTTTAAGCGCGACTCTTTAGGTTCGTCTCAAAAGGCAATTGGGAGGAAACCAAAAGGATGTGAGTAACACCTAGCTAGTCACGTGGCTCACATCGTGTCCCAATTGAGAACAAATGCATAGGATCATTCCAAACCATATACGCTGTGAATGCCGTACGAGTATAAACCTTTTATTCTTATATCTCAGTCAAGTGAGAGTCATGGTTTTAGTCAAACTCACATGACTTGACCATATGCTTAGCTCATAATGAGTCATTTTATGCTTTGGCCAAAGACTTTTAACCTCACTCATTCATGACTGCATAGGATATTTAGCTCATTCACTTATCTGAGAATAAATCCCATTTTGCTAATCAGTTAACAATGCTACTTGCCCATCAAGTCACACTTCGAGGTCGATCCCACCAAAGTGTGATTTGGATCTAACTACTCTAATGACAGACTTGATATCACAAGTACATCTTCAACTCGATTCCTCAGGTCTAAGGTTCACGCGTGCCGATCACAACTTATCAATTTCATCATTGACTGTTAGTGAGTGAATACCCATGTGATGAAATCGAAGCGAGTCGTGTTCAAACATATTAGTCCAACGGATATGTCCATGACATAAGTTCCCACTATCATTCCTATAGTGTTCGACTAGCAATTTCTCTGTCGAAACTTATATCATGCAAGTCCTTGTTCTGTATTGATGTCCAGTCAAATACTTTCTTAGACTTGCGAACCCTATTTAGAGAATAAGGATCAAACCCTTCTAGTGTCATTCTTCCTATCCCATTGGAAGTAGAAGGTTTGCCTTATTCTCAAGGACTTTACGTTGTTTATTAACACCTTACAAATGCGTATAAGAAAACAACAAGATAATGCCTTATATATAATAAAAAGATATTGTTTAGTTACAAGTCAATGCCCTATAAATCTATCCTCTTTATGACATTTGAGGGCATACACTCTAACAATCTCCCACTTACACTCAATGTCATTTGTTATGGTATTTAATACCCATCCATTCGAAATGTTTTTCTAGCACCGCCTGTGCCAATGGCTTGGTCAATGGATCAGCAACATTGTCAGCTGAGGCTATTTTCTGAACAGATATTTCTTCTCGTGCAACGATCTCTCTTATGATGTGATATCTCCTCTCGATGTGTTTGGACTTTTTGTGAGACCTAGGTTCCTTTGCTTGCGCTATTGCTCCAGTGTTGTCACAATAAAGTGGCAACGAGAGCTTTATGCTAGGAACCACTTGAAGTTGTTCTATGAACTTCCTTATCCAAACAGCCTCTTTAGCTGCCTCTGTATTCAGCCTCTGTAGTGGAATCCACGATTGTGCTTTGCTTGGAACATTTTCAAGTCACTGCCCCACCATTGAGGATGAATACGAATCCTGAAGTTAATTTTCGGTCATCGACATCAGATTGAAAATCCGAATCAGTGTACCTGTCCACTCTCAGGCTACCACTCCCATAGATGAGAATCATATCCTTAGTTTTCTTCAGATACTTTAGGATATTCTTCACAACAATCTAATGTTCCTTGCCTTGGTTTGCTTGAAATCGACTAACAACGCTTACCGAATAAGCAAGGTTAGGTCCAGTACACAACATTGCGTACATCAGGCTACCCACTACTGATGTATAGGGTTCAATGCTCATTTCCTTTCTATCTTCCTCACTTTGATGACACATAGATTTTGAGAGATGTATCCCATATCTCACTGGCAGGAACTCTTTCTTAGAACCCTCCATCCTATATCTCTTTAGGACCTTTTCTAAGTAAAGGGCTTGAGAGGGCCCTATCATTCTATTTGTTCGATCTTTGTAGATTCGAATCCCTAAAATATAAATTGCCTCTCCCAAGTCTTTCATGGAGAAAGTACTCGAAAGCCACTTCTTTACAGTGGTGAGCATTCCTATATCATTCCCTATGAGTAATATGTCATGTACATATAACACAAGGAATGTTATCTTGTTCCCACTAACCTTCTTGTAAACACATGGCTCGTCTTTGTTCTTGATGAAGTCAAATCCTTTGACAGCCTCATCAAAATGTAGATTCCAGCTACGGGACGCTTGCTTGAGTCCATAAATGGATCTCTCAAGCTTACACACCTTATGAGTATGCTCCTCGGATACAAAACCTTTAGGTTGTTCCACATAGATATCCTCTTCTAGGAATCCATTTAGGAGAGCGGTTTTGACATCCATTTACCATATTTCATAGTCTAGGTGTGCGGCTATTGCAAGTAGAATCCTTATTGATTTGATCATAACCACTGGCGAAAAGATTTCTTGGTAGTCAATTCCTTCTTTTTGACTATACCCTTTTGCCACTAGCCTAGCTTTGTAGGTGTCAACCTTGCCATCAACACCAATCTTTCTCTTGTAAATCCATTTGCACCCGATTGGTTTTAACCCTTCAGGTTGGTCCACAAGTTTCTAGACTTGGTTTGCATGCATCGAATCGATCTCAGTTTGCATAGTTTCACGCCATCTAGTAGCATCCAAATCCACCATTGCTTGATCAAAAGTGGAGGGATCATCTCCACGATCCTCCTCTAATACAGAATGAAAATCCAGCTCTCTCTGTACTAGATATCCGTACCTCTCAGGCGGTTAAGGTACTCTACTTGATCTTCGTGGTTGTGGTTGTGTTACAGAAGGTTCGATTCTCACTTCCTGTGTAGATGTATCTACTAGAGTCTCATTTTGTTCTTCTAGAACAATTTTTCTACCCACTCCTCCTTCTTGAATGAACTCATCTTCAAGAAAGTGGACTTGTAAAGCTATAATGATCCTTTGATCATCGTGTAGGTAAAAGAGGTATCCCATTGAATCCTCAGGATATCCAACGAAACGTCCTTTCAAGGATCTAGCCTCCAACTTGTCCACTTTGGTCTTTTTGACATAAGCCGGACATCCCCAAATCTTGATGTGATTAAGACTTGATTTCCTATTCCTCCATATCTCATAGGAGTCATAGGAACGGACTTGGACGGACATCTATTTAAAATGTGTACAGCTGTAAACAGCGCATGACCCCACAGTGAAATGGGTAAGTCAGTGTAGCTGAACATGGAGCGAACCATGTCCAACAAGGTTCGATTCCTTCTCTCTGTTACTCCATTTAACTGTGGTGTCGCTGGAGGTGTGAGCTGTAATACTATACCATTCTCGCTGAGGTATATTTCAAACTCATCACTCATATATTCTCCTCCTAGATCCGATCGAAGAGTTTTTATATGTTAACCAGTTTGATTTTCCACGAAAGCCTTGAATTCCTTGAACTTTTCAATGGATTCAGACTTATGTCTCATCATGTACACTCTTGAATGGTCATCAGTGAAGGTGATGAAGTAAAGGAAACCTCCTCGTGCCATTTCTCCAAATGGACCCCAAACATCAGTGTGCACTAAGCCTAAGATTTGTGAGGTGACACGCTAATACCTAACATGCTTGAATAGCAAGTGTACTAGTCGTGGTAGTAATAAAAGTGGACAAAATAAGTCCAGGTTGTCGAACCACGGAGACTTGGATTTTAGCTTCAGATTTTCAATAAAAGAAAAGACAAATAAAGTAAATTGTAAGAATTGATTGAATAAATGAAGGACAAAAGAGGATATGAGCTATAGACTGAAACTCACGTATGATAAAATGACTAAGGCACATGCTACAACCAAATCTACTCGTCAATATATATGAGTTACTCCTCGAATTATTAGACTCTTATTGCTTTGGTGAAAATTCCTTAATTAACTATTACCCGATGTCTCGGCTCATAATAATCCTATGATTAATTGACGGTTCTCTAAATATGTCTATCCGAGGATCTAACCAATAACCATGCATTTACGCTTTAAAATTTCCCCGGATAAATCCGGCTAACCGCACCCGGGAATCTCTACCTATTTCTAGGGGCAATTTCTCATTTGTTTCGGATGATGTGTTAATTCCCTTGGACCCTAACCTATCTTCTCTCGAATGACTAGATTAGGCAAGATAGCAAGCATATGATGATCAAGCATATGATTGGAATAAAAGCATAAAATTAACACACAAAGCAATAGGAGAATTAATAGGAAAAATCACTTCATATATATTGACTCATAAATTTGGCCTTCACATGGCCTTAGTTCTACAAAATTAGCTCATCATCAATAGCTCAAGAAGATCTAGAACAATCATATACATAATTATGAACATAAACATGTAATGAAAGCAAGTAAAACTCCCTAAGGCTTAGTTGATGATGAATCCTAGCTTGAAACTTCAATCTCTAGCTTAATCCCCCTTCTTCTCCCTCCAAGATTGACGAATTTTTGGCTCAAAATCCCAGAAAAATGCCTTCCTTCCCCAGATTTTTGAACCCCTTCTAATTGCTGAAATCTGGGTTTTATAGTTTTCAAAAAATTGTTGCACCGGCGTCCAAGCGTGACCAAATCGGCACCCAGGCGCGGTCCAGGTGACGTAATTGACTTCGGGAAGAAGTTGAAGGGCACCCAGGGGTGCATAACGGCGCCCAGGCGCAGTTGGGGTGGCGCCTAGGCGCCGTATGAGGGGCGCTCGGGCGCCACAGTGCGAACTCAACCGTTTTCTTAATTTTCAGCGCAGCAATCTTGTTTACTTCATAACTTTCTCCACGGACCTCCGATTTGAGTGATTCAAGTCATCCCGTAAAGAAAAGACATAGAACTACAACTTTGTAGAAGGAAATGTTCTCAAATTCGGTCTTCAAACATACAAAAATGGCACTCAAACGTGGAATATGTGGCAGATATCGCGCCCAGGCGTGGTAAAATAGCGCCTAGGTGCGATTATGCGTAACTTCAACCTGTTTCTTGCTTGTTCGGGCGCCTAGGCGTGATTATGGCTGCGCTTGGGCGTGGAGGTGCGAACATAAATTGTTTTATATGTCATTTTTTCGCCCTTTCTTCGTTTGCATCCATTTACAATCTGAAATCACTTCACACATGGATTAAACGCAAATGTGGCAAGAATCAAGCGATAAATGAACCTAAAACATAAACACAATGGGCTTGAAAACACGTAAAAATGACTCTTATCATGAGGCTCTTTCAAAAGTCCCTGTGAAGGGGGATCTAACCATCTTGCCTTTGAGTCAAGATTCACAAGTAGGATAGAGATCCAATCCTAATGGACCGATTAATCCATCTTTCTCCATTTTGTGAATTTTATGTTCGCCGGCATGGTCTAGTCTAATATGCCAAATCAATCTTTGGTTTATTCCAAGCCTATTACATTTGCTTTGTATAATATTCACAAAACACTCATTCTGGACTAGGTAATACAATCTGATGCGGTTCGTTTTTTACACCAAGAAAGTCCTGCAAATTCAAACACGACTTTATTTATATGAATATGAGAAATCTAATTTTAGAAGACAAATAGTTTCAAAAATAAGTGAAGAATTTTGAATAAAAACGAGTAAGAAGAACACTTAAATTTCCATTTCTTTTGTTTCCAACTTTCTCTCGAAGAAGATGGAGAAATACAATAATATTACACTCTTTTCTCTCAATTGTGAATCTAATCTTACAAAAAATGGAATTTCTCCTATTTATAGGCCTTAATGGCCGAATTCTCTCCCCTTTTTTCCTAAGAGTGGGGGGCCACTTCTCCATTTTTTAGGGGGAGATGAATTTTTTGAGGGATATTAGGTAGGATTGGATACGGTTTGATTTTTATCCAATCTTATCCCTTCTCGAGCTATCCTTCTTGATCCGAGCCTTCCGCCATTTCCTCGAGCTATCTTTCTTGATCCGAGCCTCCCACCATTTTCTCGAGCTATCCTTCTTCAGCCATGCCTTCCATTATTCCTTTCAGCTATCTTTCTGCTTCTTTATGACTTACTCAGCTATCCTTCTTGAATAAACAATCAATGCTCTGACTTCTAAGCTTTCTTTGAGCCCTCTTTCATGAAGCCTCTTCCGAACATTTGGGCTCCTTCTTATTTTTGGCTCACTGCTTCATCCTTCGTTTGAGCCCATCTTTTAATAAAGCCCAACACCATGTCGTAATAATTTACGGGCATATCACAAGTCCCCCTACTCTTAAGAATTTTGGAATAAAAAGGCCCAAAAAGTCTCGAGAGTAAAATAAATTGTCATAATTCCAAAAAGGGTTTGATCCTTCTTGATACACTGACTGCCTTGTTAAAAACCTTACCCGGAAAAACCTAATGGGAAAAAACTAAGGCTAAGGAAAAAAGAGTTCAGGGTGTGTCAATTCCTCCTTGTAACCTTAAGGTGGGATCTTGATCTTTATTTTGAGGTTGCTGGTGAGCTTTCCACTCAGAAGGCACTCGAGGTACCTTGCTCTGGATACTTAGAGGCCATTATGAGCATTCCTATGGATAGAGAGACTGGCAACGAGATGGCTAAAGGGCAGACAGCCTCTGAGCCCTTCTTTGAGACAACGGAGGAACTTGCAACTCAGGCCTTCTTCATAGTGATATTTAGCTATTCCTTTCATTTGTTTTCCTTTCTTCAAGTTGTTATCATAGCACATTTATAATATTTCCATTTGAATCTTTTATTGTAAATCTCGCTTTTAAGGCATAGATTTCGTATTTACATTCTAAGGATTTTGTTTTAATTATTATCTCGTATGTGTCCTTTTATATATGTGCTTATTTAATGTCAATACCGCTGTAATATTTGTCCAGCGATTAGACATGGTAAACAAGACATAAATAAAAATGACTAAGGAAAATGAATGCTTAAAGAAAATACTTACCCATGTATAGGGGAATGCTCTGCTTCGGGAAGCTTTACAGCTTGCTTTCATTGAAGGTGTCTCTTTTTTTTTTTTTTTTTTATGTGCTTGCCATTTAGGTGTGAGGCTCTTTCAGGTGCTCAAAATAAATGAGACTTTTTTTAGGTGTTCGAAATAAATGAGGCTTCTTCAGGTGCTCGAAATAAACGAGGCTTCTTCAGGTGCTCGAAATAAACGAGGCTTCTTCAGGTACTTGAAATAAACGAGGCATCTTGAGGTGATCGGGATAACATAGACTTCTGGGAATACTTCAGGTTCTTCTTGAGTGCTCGAAATAAACGAGGCTTTTTATTGAGTGCCTGAATTTTCACAGGGCTTATTGGAGCCTGGTTTTTCACAGGGCTTAGTGGTGCCTGGTTTTTCATAGGGCTTATTGGTGCCTGGTTTTTCACAGGGCTTAGTAGTGCCTGGTTTTTCACAGGGCTTAAGAGTGCCTGGTTTTTCACAGGGCTTAGAGGTGCCTGGTTTTTCACAGGGCCTAAGGGTGCCTGGTTTTTCACAGGGCTTAGAGGTGCCTGGTTTTTCACAGGGCTTAAGGGTGCCTGGTTTTTCACAGGGCTTAGAGGTGCCTGGTTTTTCACAGGGCTTAGAGGTGCCTGGCTTTTCACAGGGCTTAGAGGTGCCTGGTTTTTCACAGGGCTTAAGAGTGCCTAGTTTTTCACAGGGCTTAGAGGTGCCTGGTTTTTCACAGGGCTTAAGGGTGCCTGGTTTTTCATAGGGCTTAGAGGTGCCTGGTTTTTCACAGAGCTTAAGAGTGCCTGGTTTTTCATAGGGCTTAGAGGTGTCTGGTTTTTCACAGGGCTTAAGCGTGCCTGGTTTTTCACAGGGCTTAGAGGTGCCTGGTTTTTCACAGGGCTTAAGAGTGTCTGGTTTTTCACAGGGCTTAGAGGTGCCTGATTTTTCACAGTGCTTATTAGTGCCTGGTTTTTCACAGGGCTTCTTTCTTTTGCAATGACATATAAAGTAATGCAATCGAAATAATTATTTATTCATCTTTCTTCATACGTAAAACCTCCTTTGATTCTGCATGTTCCAAGGCCTGGATAGCCTCCTTCCGTCCATGTCTTCTATCATGTAAGCACCCCCTGAAAGGACTTGCACTACTTTGAACGGACCCTCCCATTTGGGTCCCAATTTTCCTACTGGCTTCAGAACATCAGCTCTCCGGAGGACTAAGTCCCCCACTTGTAGTTCTCGGTTGAGAACCCTCCTATTGAAGACGCTGGCAACCATTTGTTTATATTTGGCCATCCATAAGAAACGCTCCTGGCCTCCTCTATCACCTCCAAGCTTTCTCGCATTAATTCTTCATTCCTCTCAGGGTTGCAATACTTCACGCGATGCATGAGCATACTGACTTATGGTGGAATCACGGCGTCGGCCCCGTACATGAGGCTAAAGGATGTTTCACCCGTGGTGCTATGAGTGGTGGTACGGTATGACCAAAGGACACTAGGTAACTCGTCTACCCAGGAACTTCCTCCTCCTTGGATCCTTGTCTTCAGGCCTTGCAGGAAGATCCTATTAATCACCCCTACCTGACCATTGCACTGTGGGTGCCCTACGGTGGTAAACAGTTGCTTTATGCCCAGGTCTTGACACCAGTCTTAGATTCTTGCTCCTTAAAATTGTCGCCCATTATCAGAGACTATTTTTCGAGGGATCCCAAATTTGAAGAGTATCAACTTCTTCAAAAACTTGATCACCTCTCCCTCCGTGATCTTGGCCAGTGGTTCGGCCTCCATCCATTTACCAAAATAATCGACTACCACCAAGGGGAACTTCTTCTGCCTGGCCGCCAAAGGGAATAGTTCTAGAATATCTATCCCCCATCTGGCAAAGGGGTATGGTGAACTCATGACTCGCATTGGTTCTACTGGTTTATGAAGGAGGGTAGCATGCCTTTGACAGTGCTCAGACTTCCTTACCAAGTCCTTAGCGTCGGCCTTCATGGTGAGCTAAAAATAGTCAGCTCTGATTGCTTTGGCTGCAATAGCAGTCCCCCAGCATGGTTGGCACAAAATCTTCCATGGATCTCCTCTAAGATGAGCACTCCATCCTTCCGAGAAAGATAACTTAGGTATGGCTGTGTAAACGATCTCTTATACAGCACTCCATCGAAGAGAGTGTACCTCCAGGCTTTGTATTGCATGTGTGCAGCTTCGACTTTGTCACGGGGTAACTCTCCTTCCTGAAGGTAGCTCAAAATGGGTTCTCTCCAATCACCAGCCTCTTCAATGACATACACGAAATCCTCTGCGGTGGCACTAGGCATCGACTGTATGGTGACCTGCCTCGTATGGCAGTCCACTAGGGGGCTAGCTAGCTTGGCTAGGTAATCTGCGTTGTTGTCCTCTGACTGAGGTATTTGTCGTATCTCGAAGCTCTTGAACTCTCCTTTTAGCTCCTCTATCTTCTTTAAATACTCTATCATCCTAGCTTCCATAGCTTCATATTGTCCAGCTACTTGGCAAGCCACTAGCTGGGAATTCGAGTAAACCACCAGGTGCTTAGCTCCTACTTTCAAAGCCATCCTCAAACCAACGATTAGGGCTTCATATTCAGCTTCGTTGTTAGATGCTCGGAACTCAATTTTTATCGCGTACTCCAGTTTGTTACCCTCAGGAGTGGTTAACACTATACCAGCTCCACTTCCAGCCATTGTCGATGAACCATCCACGGGTAAGAGCTAAACTTTTCTCTCCTATTGAGCCGAAGGGACCTTCGAGATAAAGTTTGCTAATGCCTGGGCTTTAATGGCCGGTCTGGGAGAATAGGAGGCGTCGAACTCGCTCAATTCTACCGCCCACTTGATCATTCTTCCTGATACTTGTGGGAGGCCTAAGATTTGCTTCAAGGGATGGTTGATACATACTTCCACATGGTATGTGAGGAAATAAAGCCTCAGCTTCCTTGCGGTAGTCACCAGGGCGAAGGCAACCTTCTCAATCTCGGTGTATCTAGATTCAGCACCTCGTAGCGTTCGGCTTACATAATATATGGGTTTTTGGTCCTTCCCTTCTTTTCTTATGAGCACAGAGCTGACGGCATGCTCTGAGATAACTAAAGATAAGTATAGAGTTTCTCCCTACACTGGTTTTGTTAGCAGATGCAAATTAACAAGGTATGCCTTCAATTCTTGGAAAGCTTCTTGGCATCCTTCGTGTAAAGCTCTTTCATGAGCTCGCCTTGCTCTATGCGAATCCCCATTAGTGGGACCTCCGGATATCATGTTGATGACTCCTTTTATGACTATTACTTTTCCCTTCATTGGCGCATTTCTTCCTGGGCCACCTTGAAGATTTTCTCGGTCCTGCTTGATTTGGGGTTCACAGGCCCCTTTTCAGCACTACGTGGCCACTTCATGTAACTCTTGTGCTCTATAGCCATGAGAACTTGCAAAGACGATACCTTCAACAACATGAATTGAGTGTATCGATGCTCCTCAAGACGTCTATCTTCGGCTCGGGGTCTCCTAGGTACAAATTTAGCATCTTTACCATCCTTATTTGGTGGTAATGATTCAGCTCCCTTCATCATGGCTGCCTCCTCCATGTTCACATACTTTTCTGCCCTTGCCAGCAGATTATCAAAACTAAATGCAGGTTTCTTGGCTAACGACCTAAAAAGGTCTCCGTCCTTCAATCCTTGAGAAAATGCGTTACTCAACACCTCCGCATTGGCAGAGGGTACCTCCAGGGCCGCTGTATTGAATCTTTGAATATACCCCCGTAAGGGCTCATCAGCCTTCTGATGCATGTTGAATAGGCTAAGAGAAGTCTTCTGATACTTCTTGCTACTGGCAAATTGATGTAGAAACATCGAGCTGAATTCTTTAAAAGAATTGGGAGACAATTGATTGAACCACTGCTGGGCAGACCGTGTTAGAATGGTCAGGAATACTCGACACGTAACTTCGTCGAAATATTGGTGTAACAACGCGCAGTTCTCGAATTCCCATAGGTGCTCATTGGGATCCGATGAGCCATCATACTCCGACATATCTGGAATGGGCATCATCATCGGAGCACCCTGGCTTGGAGCAACGGCGGGAAGAGCCAGCGTATTCAAAGCATAAGGGAGATTCGGGAAGCTGTTTCCCTCCCAGGACGCCTGGAAAGCTGAAGCTTGCTGATTGTGTGTTGTTAGGAAGTTGTGTCCCATATTGGCCACCTGGGAAGCTAGAGCTTGTGGATTGTACGTCGCTGGGAAGTTGTTTCCCATATTGACCATCGGGGAAGCTGGAGCTTGCTGATTGTACGTTGCTGGGAAGCTGTGTCCCATATTGGCCACCTGGGAAGCTGGAGCTTGCGGATTGTACGTCGCTAGGAAGCTGTTTCCCATATCGGCCACCTGGGAAGCTGGAGCTTGCAGATAGTATGCTGCTGGGAAGCTATTTCCCATATTGGACGCCTGAAAGAGTGAAGCTTGTGGATTGTATGCAGTTGGGAAGCTGTTTTCAACGTTGGACACCTGAAGGATGGGAGCTCGGGGAGCATGATTTATTTGGAAGCTATTCCCCGCGCAGAACACCTGGAAAGATGAAACTTGGGGAGCGCACGTCACTGGAGGCCTGGTGTTCATCGTGCCCAACAGTGGAGGTATCGGGTCATTAACCAACTGCGTAGATGTTGTCACAACGTCGGTGATAGTAGAATTGGGCGCCATTTCTGCCATGGATTGCTGCACAATGGGTAAACTTGACTCCATACTTCTAGTGTGTCTTCTCGCATACACAATTGGATGGATCTTGTTTCTAGCCTCCCGAAGAGTCATTACGGATGGTTGTGAAGAGACACGCGCCGGCGGCTCCATAGTTTGGGGATCAACTGAGACTACTTCCGAGCCAACAATGGGAGGCAGATGATAGCGCCGAGCTCGGCTCTTCTCCAGTAGTTGGAATGACTTGATTTTCTTCGGGTGATGAAGTGTGGATTTGTTGAGATTGCTGATTACGATGCTGCTTTAAAGGATCGAAGCCATGGCAATGGCGAACAGAGGTTCCTATTGACCAGCTAGCTGGGGTGCATTCTCCAATGGAGGCATGCTCAGTAGCAGGTTGTAGGGCACAGAGTGTGTATGCTGTGCATTCTCCAATAGCGGCATGCTCCATGCCTCCTCTTTCAACTTGTTTCTCTTTGCCCAGGGGAGGTCCACTTTCGTATACCAGAGGTATAAATTCGTAGTCCCCCTTGTCGATAGCACTATGTTGTGCATCCTTCGATGGCGGCATGATCTAGCCCTCTCTATCAACTTGTTGCTCTTCACCCACGGGAGGTCCATTTTTCAGTAGTGCCATGCTTTGCCAAGCGTCAGGGAGCACCGGACGCATGTATGCTAGCTAAGGAGCATTTCCCCTAGCATATAGCTCAAGGAGATGCCGTCAAATGCAACAAGTGTGTACTCCTGCCTTCCTTCTTCTCCTTGATGCTCCTCGCCATTGACAAGTCCACTTTTTCGTACCGACAATGTATGCTCGGTAACTCCTTGTGATGTGGGTGCTTAAGGCCCGGGTGCTCATAAGGGATAGATGATAGGAGTGCTGTCAGGTTAAATTAGGTGCGTATGTCATTGCAGTCGCCTGTGAAGGGAATGACACTCCCGAGACAGCTGATAAGAGTGCTAGTGGGATAACTCCTCGCCCGCACACCATCACAGTCACCTGTGAAGGGCATGGGGCTCCCAGGATAGCTGACAGGTGTGTTGGTTGTATAACTCCCGGTGTATACGTCATCACAGTTGCCTGTGAAAGGAATGGCACTCCTGCTGATCAGCTAGCTAAGGCACATTCATTCATATAAAAATCACTGAAAATGGATGTATGTAACTCTAGGTATGCCGATATTTCCAAAACTGCGTAAAATCGCCTAATTTGGTCGAAAATAAATCTTTTCACTCCAAAACCGAGATTTCCACATCGCAAATTGGAGAAGAGTGAAAAGCCTACAAACTTCTGGATTTTCTTCAAAATTTGTCATCATAACTCACGTTTTCAACTCAGATTTTCTCACAGACGGCACCACTTGATGCGGTTCGTTTATTACACCAAAAAAGTCCTGCAAATTCAAACACGACTTTATTTATATGAATATGAGAAATCTAATTTTAGAAGACAAATAGTTTCAATAATAAGTAAAGAATTTCGAATAAAAATGAGTAAGAAGAACACTTAAATTTCCATTTCTTTTGTTTCCAACTTTCCCTCGAAGAAGATGGAGAAATACAGTAATATTACACTCTTTTCTCTCAATTGTGAATCTAATCTTACAAAGAATGGAATTTCTCCTATTTATAGACCTTAATGGCTGAATTCTCTCCCCTTTTTTCCTAAGAGTGGGCGGCCACTTCTCCATTTTTTGGGGGGAGATGAATTTTTTGAGGGATATTAGGTAGGATTGGATACGATTTGATTTTTATCCAATCTTATCCCTTCTCGAGCTATCCTTCTTGATCCGAGCCTTCCGCCATTTCCTCGAACTATCTTTCTTGATCCGAGCCTTCCACCATTTCCTCGAGCTATCCTTCTTCACCATGCCTTCCATTATTCCTTTCAGCTATCTTTCGGCTTCTTTATGACCTACTCAGCTATCCTTCTTGAATAAACAATCAATGCTCCGAATTCTAGGCTTTCTTTGAGCCCTCTTTCATGAAGCCTCTTCCGAACATTTGAGCTCCTTCTTATTTTTGGCTCACTGCTTCATCCTTCGTTTGAGGCCATCTTTTAATAAAGCCCAACACCATGTCGTAATAATTTACGAGCATATAACAATCCATTTATTAAAGAAGCAAAGCCTACTAATTTATTACCATAATAAATATTGCATCGTTCATCAATAAAATGGTAAGTATCACCAAGTTTAACTAAAACTGGAATAGAAACAATGTTTTTAAGCCCATTGGGCAAAACTAAAATATTATTCAGAAATAGAATATGTCCATAACTAAGTAATAATGAGGCAGACCCAATTTCAGTAGCTGCGACACTTTGCCCGTTGCCTACTCTTATCTTCACCTCATCAGAGCTCAACTTCCTACTTCTTTCCAGATTCTGATTTACACAACATACATGAGTATTAGCTCCTGAAACAAGAACCCATGAAGAGGAAAAAATGGTAATAGAGCAATTAGTTTCAAAAACATAAAGTTCTTTACCTTTCGCTCGTATGTTAGGACAGTCTTTTCTCCAGTGGCCTAGCTCACCGCAGCATAAGCATCTGTCCTGATTTCTAGCCCTCTTATTTCTCCTTCGGTGTGCTTTATTGCAAGTCTTGCTGGATGCCCCTTCCTCTAAATGGTCATTATTATTTCTTCTTCCATCCAATGGATTAGGAAAAGTAATTGCCATTGGGTTGTTCCATTTGTCCGCCTTTATTTGTTTCTGAGCAACTTTGATTTTTTCTAATAGCTCAGCTAAAGAACCCTCAATGTCATTCTTGTCAAAGTTTATGACGAAGTAATAGAACGAATCGGGGAGTGACTGTAGGATGAGATCAACTTGGAGATGTAGGTCTATGTAGAAGTTTAAAGATTTTAGTTTTTCTATCATGGTCATCATTTTGAACACGTGTTCTCCAACATCCTCTCCTTCAGTCATTTTAGTTCGGAAGAGATCCCTTGAAATGAAATATCTAGCGGTCCTACCTCGCTCTCCGAACAGCTCATCCAGATGCAGGATAATGTCTCTTGCATTATCCATCTTATCATGGGACCTTTGCAACTCTATGCACATCGAGCTTAAGATTTACACCCTTGCTCTATGGTTATCACAACACCAATCCCAACGAGCCAGGAGAACTTCATCACCCTCGTCGTTTCCAGGAATGGGAGGATGACCAACTTCCAGTACATAGTCTATGGATTCACTGCTAAGGACCATCCTCAGCTTTGTGAGCCATTCTATGTAGTTTATACCAGTGAGAGTCGTGTTTTCCATTAATTTCGACAATGGTTTGGGAGACATAATTAAACTTGAGAGAGAGAAATCAAATAACTGCAGAAAATAAATCAGACTTTATTAAACTTGTGTAACTAAGCTAAAACCAAGTTTAAAGTCAAGGACTTCGACTTATAACTTGGCTCCCACTACATTTTTTGAGATTCACACTCCCACTGTGAAAAACAAAAGTGATCGTAGTAATGTACTTCGTGGTGGGGATTGAGTTCATTAATTATTCTAATGGATGGCAACCCTTTAACGATATTTGGTCCATTATTTAATTAAAGTGATGTCCAACATCAATCTATCCAATGGATGGTTCAATCTTCTTTTTCCCATAATTAACCAAAACCGCAACTCTTTAACGATTTATAGGCTTTGTGGACTATCTAAGTTTATTCCCACTAACTCCTCATAATCTAACATTTGAATTTCACCTTGAAACTCTTTAATGATATTTGGGGTGAAATATGTCTCGATTAAGGCATCTAATGCACTTAATAAAATTCTAGAATTAAATCTTGATATACGACCCCCACTTACTGGGAAGATGCGTGGAGGGAAAGGATGCCTAGCACCCCTTACTAACTTAGTATAATTTTTGTTTGGGAGAATTCATGTTCTAAACATTTATCTAAGTCTCACTTTGCACATTATTCAATTTATATAGCGTATATTGATAACATATATGCTTCATACAACTAATGAACATGCACCGAAAGCAATAACCAACACATTTGTCCATGGGCTTTATCTAGAGGGCCCAAGCCAATGGACTATCACAAAAAGGAAAAATAAGCCTAACTATTCTCCGTGGGCTCCAAGCTCCTCTTCTTTTGAATTGATCTCCTCTTAAAAGGCTTATTCTATTTCTAATTCCACATTTTATTGACAATCGTGATAATAAACCATTTAGTGAGAATCTTTTATTTAAATAAATAACTTAATTAAAAAAAATTCTCCAAGAATCATTAATTAATTATTTCACTTAAATAAATAATATTCAATAAAACAATTCAGACTCGATTTCATCAATTACAAATTACCAACCATTGGCATATTTAAATTCAATTAATTAGGCCAAAAACTAATTTATTGAAAAACTCCATAATTTTAATTAAAACAATTTGGGCTTATTTAATTAAATCTAGGTCATCATTCTTTTGACCTACCCGGATAACTAAAATAGCCCAAAACCCCTTTATTTAAAAAATTGGACCCGAGGAAAAATAATCCGACCTGTTAGGACCCGGGTCATAGACCCGGCCCCACAAAATAGGGCCCCCGTGCACCCAGCGCGCAGCCAGGTGTGGCCTGGAGCCGTGCAAGTAATCGCATGGCTCCTGCGCGCCACAATGGGTGGCCCAAAGGCCACCTACTGCGCGCAGGGCACGTCGTTTCTGTCGCGCTTGTCGCGGGGTTTTTTCAACCCGATTCTCACAAAAATTAGATTTTTCAATTCACAAGTCATCATACTACAACATACATGAATTAAACGCAGAAAAATCATGGATTACTATCATGAAAAGCATATTCAAAACATGCTTCAAAAAATGCGAAAAAACACATAATCACGTAATCAATTAAATACAAAAATCAGAGATTGGCTCTGATACCACTATTGGGAAGAATTCCATAAAATCAAATAACGCAGCGGAAGAATATATATATTTAAATCCCAGTGGCTCATCTCTATTTCTCGTATTTAAATTGGGTTTCGAATTCAATTACCGTTCTTCGCGTATGTTGAATTCTGAATCAGCTTTGCAATCCCTTCTTGAACAGCAAATCCGTTGTTGTCTCTAAATTGTCACGCTGGAGTCAAAAATGAAAATCTTCTTCTTTTCTCTTGAGGGAGACGGCTAGAGAGAGAGAGAGAGGATGGAGTGTTTTAACTTGGAGAGAAAGTTATATGTTAATCACTTGGTTAATTTTCTCTAAGTAGTATATTTATACTACAATGAAACAATAACCTAGGCCAAACACTCCCACACTTGGACGCCCACTTTGAGGCTTTTAAAGCCTTCGGGCTTTAGGCCTATTATGCTATTTAATTAACTAAATAATTAATATTATTTATCCAATAAATTAATTAATTAATCAATTAAATCCATGTTAATTTTATAATGAAATTCCTCTAAGGAATTAATTAATTCATTAACTTAGTTAATTAATAAAATTATCTAATGATTAATTAATTAATCACGATATCCAATACCGAAAATCCTCTCAAGTTTTTTTCCATGATTTTCCTTTTGCACTTCCTTTAAGCATGACTCTTTAGGTTCATCTCAAAAGGCAATTGGGACGAAACCAAAAGTATATGAGTAACACCTAGCCAGTCACGTGATTCACATCGTATCCCAATTGAGAACGAATGAGTAGGATCATTCCAAACCATATACGTTGTGAATACCGTACGAGTATAAACCTTTTATTCTTATATCCCAGTCAAGTGAGAGTCATGGTTTTAGTCAAACCAACTTCCTATCGTATTGGATGGTCCCCTATTGATGAATCACTCGAAAGTGAAACAGAGGAGGAAAAGAATTCATTGGGGCTGCGGACCAACAATCCAGCAAAAGGGCTGAACCTTTATCAAATTCCTTCCCCAAGCAGGCAATCAACTCACATGAATTGACCATATGCTTAGCTCATAATGAGTCGAGGTCATTTTATGCTTTAGCCAAAGACTTTTAACCTCTCTCATTCATGACTGCATAGGATATTTAGCTCATTCACTTATCTGAGAATAAATCTCATTTTGCTAATCAGTTAACAATGCTAATTGCCCATCAAGTCGCACTTCGAGGTCAATCCCACCAAAGGGTGATTTGGATCTAAGACTTGATGTCACAAGTACATCTTCAACTCGATTCCTCAGGTCTAAGGTTCACGCGTGCCTATCACAACTTATCAGTTTCATCGTTGACTGCCAGTGAGTGAATACCCATGTGATAAAATCGAAGCGAGCCGTGTTCGAACATCTTAGTCCAACTGATATGCCCATGACATAAGTTTCCACCATCATTCCCATAGTGTTCGACTGACACTTTCTCTGTCAAAACTTATATCATGCAAGTTCTTGTTTTGTATTGATGTCCAGTCTAATACTTTCTTAGACTTGCGAACCCTATTTAGAGAATAACGATCAAACCCTTCTAGTGCCATTTTTCCTATCCCATAGGAAGTAGAAGGTTTGCCTTATTCTCAAGAACTTTACGTTGTTTATTAACACCTTACAAATGTCTATAAAAAAATAACAAGATTATGCCTTATATATAATAAAAAGATATTGTTTAGTTACAAGTCAATGCCGTATAAATATATCATTTATGTCATTTGAGGGCATACACTCTAACAGTTCAAACTGTTAAGATTATGCCCTCAGATGCCATAGAGGATAGAATGATAGGGCATCTTTCTTGTAATTAACTTATTTTGATATTATTAATAGAGGCATTATTTAGTTTTCACTTAAATCTTATCTACATCTATAAGTAGTGTAAAACATTTTTTCCATGGTTTCAGTGTGATCCCTCTACTTCTTATGGGATAGGAAGAATGTCACTAGAGAGATCGATCTTGATTACTAAACACTAGGTCGCAAGTAAAACGAAGTCTTTAATGGACAAATAATGACTTAGAACACTTGTACAATCTTAACTCTGACATGGGAGTGCTAGTCGAGTACTATGGGATGGTAGGAGCTTAAGATTGTAGGCACATCAGTGGAACTGATATGCTCGAACACGACTCGTACCAGTTCTGTCACATGAGTTTTCACTCTGTGACTGTCAATGACAGAATTGATTATGTGTAATAGGTATAAGTAAACCTTTGACCTGAAATATCAGACTGAAGGTGCACTTGTGACGTCAAGTATTTCATTAGAGTAGTTAAACCCAATTCACCCGTTGGTGGGGTCGACCTCGAAATGCGGCTTGATGGGCAAGTGGTAGTCTTAGCTGATATCTAATATGGGATTTGTTCTCTCATAAGTGAGTGAAAAAGTACCCTATGTGATTAAAGATAAATAGAGATCAAAGTCTTTGGCCAAAGCAAAAAGAGACGATTGTGTGAGGCACTAAATTGATCTCAATGATCTCGTATTATTATAATTAATACATATGGTCAAGTCCAGTGAGTTTGACATAACCATGACTCTCACTTGACTGGGGTACGTGAACAAAGGATTTATACTTATACGGTATTTACAAATGGAAGGTTGTGTAATGATCCAATCATTCGATTTCGTTTAGGTTACGAAGTGGGCCACATGACTGGCTATGTGTTACCCACTTCTTTTGGTTTTCTCTCATTGCTAAACGAAACGAACCAAAAGAGTCGCGCTAAAAGATTGATAAAGAAAAATGAAAAAGGAGTTTCTATTTTTCTTCTAGGAGTTTTAATTTATTGGATAAATTAAATAATTAACTATTCATTAGATAAAATAATTAATTATAAGGATAAGATTAATTATTAATTAATCTTCTATGGAAATAAATTAATGAATTAATTTATCTAATTAATTTGATTATTTTATTTATTTATTTATTTATTGGATATAATAAATTATATCTTAAATAGATAATTAATTAAAACAAAAGAAGCCTCGAGTCTAGTATTGGGCGTCAATAAGGATGCCCAATATATAAGGTATCTTTTGTTTGTCTTGGTCGATAAGTCATGAGATATAAAAGGAGTCTTTGACTTAAAACAAGATATACACTTTCATAACTCTCCTAGAAAGAAAAGAAGAAAAAATCCTCCTTCCTCTCTCTATACTAGCCGTCACCCCGTAGAGGAAAAAGTGAAAAAATTTCATCAATCAATCCGTGCGTGATAATTTAGAGACAACATAATTTCGTTGTTTGGATCAAATTCAAGAAAGTCAACGAATTCAAAAATTGAAGATTACACGAGGATTGAAGAAATCGAGACTTCATCAATTCGAGTTCTAGAGGAGGAATCGGATTTTCCAACCACTTCGCTTCAACGGGTTAGTAGTTATTCGTTATGCGAAATAATAGGTTTGAATATGTGATCAAAGAATTTACACTTAGGGTTTTTAAATTAAATTTTTGAAATCCTTCCGCTGTGTTTAATTCGATTTTTCGTGAAACCCAACACAAACCCCGTGGTTATCCTATTTTGGGAAAATTTGTAAATTCATTATATCGTTTTCGATGCGTTTTTAATATTTTTTCCAACAGCGGTATCAGAGCCAAACCGTGGGGGTTCAGCGTATGTAATTTACGTGTAAATATGTGATTAGATGCATAATTTACAGTTTTTCACGATGCATGATTAGATATATAGATTTCACGTTTTTGTGCTGTTGAGGAATTATTATTTATTTTTATTCGTTAGAAATTAATGAATATTGGAATTTATGTAATTTTAATGTGATGAAATAAAATTGGATTTTATGTGCAAGTCTATCAGAGGAATAATTTAACTTAGATTGTGCACCCGACTACCTATACATTGCATGATATGTGCACTTTGCACCATATCTATGTCATTTTTTTGTGCACCCAACTACTTATACATTGCATGATATGTGCACTTTGGTACACAATCTAAGTCATGCCTAAAGCACGTGACAAACTTTTCAAAGGAAATATTCCAAATTATTTCTCCAATGGACTTACGTGTCACAATTTACAAAGATTGAGTACTCGTATGTAAAAGTTAATAGATTGTGCACCAAAGTGCTCCAACCGACATAAATTGGGGTTGAAAATACTTTTTACTCTTTATATATTCACATATGTGTGTGTATATATATATGTTTACAATATTTTCTTTTATTTACGTAAAAATGTCTATAAATTAGTATTTAATTAAAAAATTAGCATAAATACACACATATGAATAATATTTGCCACATTTACTAAGTGATGAAATAATATCCTCTGCTTCCAAAACTATTATGATTTCTTTTTTATGTGCACCAATTTTGCTAATGGCATAATTGTAATTAGCCCACATATGGATTTGGACCGGGTTATCATCCCAATATAGCCGAGTACAGTTAATGTGGTTGAGCCCATGTGACCAAAGGTCTATCATCAAATGAGCCCAATCTAGCAAGTGACTACGTTAATAATTGGGCCGACAATCACGAAATATACATTCACTAGTCTAAATAAATAGGCAAATGGGCCAATGGTCAAGACCTAGCCCATAGCCCACCATCAACCCTATGTATACCCCAAAGGAGTTGAAGACAATCATGATCTACTCTCCTCACAAAATCCACTGGCAACTTTGGAGATAATTTCACTAAACTACGAATTAACTTGATCCCATCATATTGGGTACATAGGCAGCTTGCATAACAGCTAGTGCAGTTTATAACTAATTCAACCCTTAGCCTAGTTTGTCGTGTGTTGGGTCGAATTCCCTCCCCATGTGGCAAAGCACGTGACATTAACTCACTAACAAATTTTACCCACATCAGTTTGGCGCCGTTTGTGGTAAAAGCGCTCCAGCAACTAAGTATGTAAACTAGGTCCCAAACACGTACCGGTGATATGATGACTGGCAACTATACACCAGCAGCGGGCGATGAAGTCCCTAACCGCACGCCAGAGGGTCTATCGGGCATTCATGTTGGGGGAGAAGGTCTACCGGACATTCAAGTCGGTGGAGGAGGTCCTGATAAACCACCTCCGGTGAATGAGCAAAGCATACCTCCTGTAACACCAGCAATGATTGCACCCTCTACAACTAGGTTGTTAAAGATCACTCAAGAGGCACTCCTTGCTCTTGTTAAGGACGCCTTAGTATGGGCAGCGGTGCCTGCGGTCCAACAGTATGCCCAGGCACACCCGTCACGCATGACGCCTATTCCATCAGCTGTCAGGGGCTAAACCCTCAAGTGAGGAATCCTCAAGAGGCGCCCCCTCAAGAGAGGGGGCCTCAAGTTCCACCCCTTAGTAAAGTCCAGGAGCCTCGTGAAAAGATCCGCCCTCACCTAGTTGAGCCCAGTCAATCCCCCCACCGAGGTCAAGAGTCCCTAAACCCCGGCAGGATTAGATCAAGGTGATCCAACTCCCCAGTGAATGGGACAGCACGTGAAAAGGAATAGAACAACGTGGTCTCACCTCATGAGAGGCCACCACATGGAAGAGATAGAAAGCCAACACCCCCAGGTCTCCACATAGAGGTCAAGTTTCCTTGACCTCCGAAGAGGCCCTGCAGAGGCGAGAATGCCAGCGAAGGTAAGCACGTCTCGAGATGAAAGTTGGGATAACCGGGGAAGATATGAGGACATGCAGCTAGTACCTTTAGCAATAGCTCCCCCCCAAGAGAAGTCCCTTCTGCCCAGCTATCTTGGCAGAGTCCATACCACAAGGACTGAAGATACCACACCTTAACGAATATGAGGGAGCTGAAGACCCTCAAGAGCAAGTTTTGGCTATCGCTGAGCAGCCAGGCATATTCCAAGATATGAAAGATCAAGTTTCTTTGAATAATGACGCCTTAGTAATATTGCCGACTATCTCAAGCTTTTGGGTTAAGAGGATTTTGGTGGACAGCGGAAGCTCAGTAGACATCATGTTCTATAACATCTTCACCCAATTGGGGGTTGATAATACGCAACTCCATATGGTCAACACCCCTCCCCCTCACGAGTTTTACGAGAGAAATAGTGGAGGCCCTCGGGGAGGTGTCTCTGCCTTTATCGTTGGGTACATTTCTATCTCGCTCTACAAAGATGGTGAAGTTCTTGGTAGAAAAATCCCCATCCACATATAACGTTATCTTGGGGAGGCCGAGCTTGAACCTTTTCCAAGCGGTCATATCCACTTTTCACATGAAGATGAAGTTCCCAACCCCTGTCGGAATGCGAGAGGCGCTTGTAGATGTGAAGATAGCTAGAGAATGCTACACCAATGCCTTGAAAAAGCCCCAAGAAGGAACGCGACGGTCCAAGTCAAGAGGACAAGGGCCAGCAAGCTATGATCAGCTTGATTTCACAAAAGGAAGAAAGTCACTTAGAGGGCAAGACTCAGCTAGGGGTCAGTAATCAAATTTACCCGCGGTTGATTACCTTCAAGGACGCCAATAGCCAGGGTACATCGCCCCAAGAAGGTGCGGTACGCCTCAACCATCCAGTGTCCATCTCTAAGAGAAGAGACTCTCGCGCACGTCAAATGATGCAAGCAAAGGCCGTAGAGCCAGTAGGGGTCGAGGACAAAGAGCCAAAGATTGCGGGAGTCGCACCAGAACTGAGAGCTAAGTGTAGGAGGGCCCCCTATGGAGGATACCCCCGAATTGAAAAGGTACTATGCATAATGAAGCATCAACAAGTACCAAATAAAGTTAGCTTATTTTATACTTTTCAATTCAATTTCCATTTGAACTAACCTCGAGTTGGCTATAAGCTAAAAAGTGAATGAGGGTGCTTGCTTTTGAGTTTTAATGTGCCTATGAGTACGAAAATGAATGGTGAATGACCTAACGAACACTCATAAGTGCTACTGAGGCCACAAATCACTTCCCATAAGGCCTCTTTAGAGGCCGATATAGGTGGCAAAACGAAAGCTCCCCAAACTCACGAAGTTTCGGTTGTTGCACACATTATAACCCTTCCAGGAGTATAAAAAAGAGGTTGGGGCTCTAATAAACTAGGAGCCCCCCCCCTTCGATACAAAAACATGCTCCGGATCGAGGTTATACACAACAACCTACTATTAAAAATGATGGTTCATTCACACACAAAAAAAAAAAAACAATAGCTCATAATAAATCATCCCATAAAAACCTTACTCCTAAATGTTATACTCATGGCAGAGGCATTAAGGAGTGGGGGAGGGGGGCAATGAGTTGTAGGATATTGCTTCCAAAGACTAAAACATGTTATGAAAGGGCTGCAAGAGCACTCATAACACCCTACTAAAGCCACAAGGCAACTAGTGGGAGATGTCATTAACAACACCTTGGGCACCCCACCAAGGCTGCAAGGTAACATGGAAACAACTAAGTAATCCACCTAGTACCTTCAAGCCACTAAGTAGAAAGTAAAAGCTTACCCTTAGCCAAGCGTAAAGTAAGGGTGCCCACAACCACAACCTATCTTCTAAGTCTCGAGGTGCCTATATACACCCCCACACGTTTAGAATTGGTTTTTGGATATTCTGAATTTTTGCTATATGCTTGCTAAGTGCCTTGGGGCAGATCTCTCTTTATGCTGCTGTGTGTGTTATACTTATTTGTATACATGCATATAGTTTCGTACAAGTCTATAAGACAACGAATGAGGAATAATTTACCAACGCTCATAAGTGCTCCTCGGACCTATTATTCCGACTGAAGTCATTCACTCAATATAAGGCCCCTTCAGAGGTCGATATAGGTGGAACGATAAAAGTCCCCCTGAGCTATCAAAGACTCGGTTGAGACTAGTCCACCTTATAATCCTTCCAGTAGCACCGAGAGGAAATGAGGCTTTTACAAACCCCCCCCCCCTCCGACATAAACTCTGGATCGAGATTATACAAATACGACTAAAGTGATGATTCACTTCACACCATAAAATAATAACACATTTGGCCATTTAAGCCTCCAAAAAGTTCTATGTGTAGAAAAATCCTGAGGAGTGGCGGATGTTACCATTCGAAAAATTGGGCGTTGGCTTGTAAACCTACACAGGCAATAGTACCAAACTAATAGCTTCCCACACCTGAAAAGATAAGGATTGTTAAATGAGCGTGAAATAAAGCACTCGGGGTTTACAAAACGTATTCATAGATATAGAAATTGGCTAGATATCAAAAATCACCCCGTACGAACCTGCTCCTAAATGTCATGCTCTTAGTAAACACATTAAGGAGTGGGTGGCAAGGAGGTATTGAGTAACCAGCCAATATTTGTAGCTAGTGTTTTTTTAAGGCTAGTGTTTATAGAGCTATTATCTCTAGCTATCATTAGTAGCCATTAATAAGCTATTATCCTTAGGCTATCATTCGTAGCTAGTATTTTATAAGTAAGTGGCGCTAGCGATTAATGCTCAAGTGACACCAATAAGAGGGTTTCAAAAGCACCCGCAGCGTCCTATAAGGGTCATGAGTAACACCGTTGGCACCCCTCTAATGCCCATAAGGGAGTGGGGTAATTTTATTTATGTAAATGTTTGAAGAGGAAAACAACATATCAACATAGCCCTTTGGAACTAAAAGCTTCTAACCGAGGCTGGATTTAATAACTCATGACTCCATCAGAGGTCAATATAGGTGGAACAATGAAAGTCCCTTGATCAAACAAAGGTTCTAATGAGGCTAGTCCACCTTATAATCCTCTCAGTAGTATTAAGAGGGGTTGAGGCTCCATAGAAAAAGTGCCATGAGCATAATAACGGCACCATAGGCAGTGGAGAACGTGCCATGGGCATAGTAATGCCACCATCGGCACCCATTGGCATCACATGGTGCTAACAAGTAGCGCCATCATTGGTACTGGACAAAACTTATGAGGCAACGAGGTTAGAAAAATAAAAGACTTACTCAAAGCCTATGAAGGGCCAATGAGCAGCTCACAAATATGCTATATGCTAAGTAAAAAAAAATGCTGCTAATGTTCGACTGGCTCATAGTCATACAAGCAAAAAGCGATCGTAAGATAAAGTACATGGATACGTACATTAGGCATATAAAGAAATAAGTTGCCCCCGGTAAAAACCCACGAGGTTATAAGCCCCGAGTAGCACCCCGAGAGAAGGCGCTTCGAAGCATCATACCTCGAGGCACAAGCCGCGAGGCAGCGTGCCTTGAGATTAACCGTGAGGCACAAGCATTGCGGCCAACCCCGAGGCACAAGCTTCGAGGCCACCACAAGTCAACATGCCTCACGGTAGCTGCATGGCCACAATCCTGAGGGTCGAAATCAAGCAACCCCCCGGTCTAAATAGCCTAATGTTCACTATCGTCATAAGCCCCCAAGTATGGAAACTTATATGCTCAGCAGGGTGCAAATCTGATATAAAATATCCCCCAAGTTGGTGGGTCTACACAAGCTAACCAAACACTAGTGTTTTCAAAACGCTAGTGAGTAACTCGCTATCAAAATGCTAGTGATTTTCAAGCAAAATGCTAGCAAGTGACACTCAAGTATGGAAAAATGCCAGAGAGGCTATGACTCTTGGCACTTATAAAATCTTATTAAAGTGCACATAAAAACAACTAAACACCCCGTTAGTGATCATAAAGCCACATGATACAAAACTCCCCGCTAGTGCTCATGAAGCATGGGGTACACCTCACTAGAGCTCATGAAGCCACGGAGAAGGAAGCAATGACTTACTTGAAGCATAAAACCTCAGCAAAGGCCCCAAGGCATGCTTCGCGGCACACGACTGTGAGGCAATGCCTCATGGCACACGGCCGCGAGGCATACCATGGGGGGCAACCACAGAGCGATCCCCTCGCCCATTTTCGAATGCTCGTTACTGACCCCCCTCTTGAAGGGTGGGACTCTCCTACTTAAGGGAAAAGAGAAATTTGACATGTGGTCCTACCTACTTCATGGGTGTTACATAAGAAAACATTCAACAAGCGCAAAATGCCATAGGAAATAAATCTAACACTACAATTAGGGGTGAAAGACAAACCAAACTACTCGATACTCGGCTCGAGCTCGATCGCTAAAAGCTCGTTTGAGCTCGGTTCGTTAACTAATCAAACCAAGCTTGAACAATTTTTTGTGTTTGATAAGTTTTGAAGCTCGGCTCGAACTCGGCTCGATTAGTAAAAAATAATAAAAATATGTACAAAAAAATCAAACTACTCGAGCTCGACTCGTGTTCGGCTCAATTAAAGCTCGTTTGAGCTCGACTCGATTACTAATCAAACAAGCTCAAACACAAACTTTGAAGCTCGATTGTATTTCAAACAAGCTTGAACAACATCTCGTTCAGTTCAACTCGGCTCGTTTACACCCCTAACTACAATGAGGGAAAAACAACCACCACACCTAAAGGCCAAGGACTTTGCCCCCTCATCTAGAGGCAAAGGACCTAGCCCACTCACCATGGAGTGAAGGCGCTTGCCCCTTCACCTCGAGGCAAGGGACCTTGCTACCATACCTCGAGGCCAAAGCCCTTATCCCTTCATCTCAGGGCAAAGGCCCGTCTAATAAATTTCAAGTCCACTCCGAAGTGCAAATTCCCGGATTGAGGTAAAAAATTATAGGTTCCCTCCAGGATGCTGAAACCCCGGATACAGGCTTCAAAATTCTAAGTCTCCATTGAGACGACAAGCTTCCTATAGGCGGGTGCAAGCCTCCCCTTAGGCCAGGCATGAACTCCCCCTCTTTATGAGGCGTGTCTCACAAATAAAGGTGTTCTTAAAGCACATCTCACCAGCTAAAATTCTTCTAAAGTGCCTCGTTAACTAACTTAATAACCCCTCTAAGGTTATTAGTCAAGTGGGGTAGAGGTTCATAACTTAAAAGCTCCTCCCTAAGACATGAAACGCATAACCAAATCAAAATATCTTGCACACTTTGGCATTGCAAGGTATCCGATCTCGAGGCGTTTAACCCAGAGACATCCGACCTTGCGGCGCCCGACCTCGAGGCATCCGACCTCCTGGCGCTCGACTGCGAAGCATCCAACCTCACGACACTCGACCCCAAGACGTCAGACCTCAAGGTAGCCATGGGTGTTGCCTTAAGGTGACAACTATATTTCCTCGAGATAACACTTACGATACACCCCCTTCAAAGGGGTGACTCGTTAGACCCCCCGAGTCAACAAAGTTTCCACACACCCATATATATTTCTACTCCCGGGTATCCTATATGGTACCCCGGGAGTGGGGGCATTGTGATGTGCACCAATTTTGCTAAGGGCATAATTGTAATTAGCCCACCTATGGATTTGGACCGGGTTATCACCCCAATGTAGCCGGGTACAGTTAATGTGATTGAGCCCATGTGATCAAAGGTTTATCATCAAATGAGCCCAATCTAGCAAGTGGGCTACGTTAATAGTTGGGCTGACAATCACAAAATCTATATTCACTAGTCTAAATAATAAGCAAACGGGCCAATGGTCAAGCCCTGACACATAGCCCACCATCAGCTCTATATATCCCCTAAAGGAGTTGATCACAATTATGATCTGCTCTCCTCACAAAAATCCACTGGCAACTTTGGAGAGTAATTTCACTATTGAACTACGAATTGATTGATTCCATCACATTGAGTACGTAGACAACTTGCATAACAGCGAGTGAAGTCTATACCTAATTCAACCCTTAGCCTAGTTTGTCGTGTGTTGGGTCGGATTCTCTCCCCACGTGGCAAAGCACGCGATATTAACTCACTCACAAATTTTACCCGCATCACTTTTTTTTAAAAAAATTACTATTGTTTGTGCTTCACAGTTTACTAGATTATCAAAAAACGTTCAAAACATTGGTAGTAGATGCTCGAAAGTAAGGGGATATTTTAGACCCATTAATTTTTTGACGTGTCCTAGTCAAATTAACATATTATTTTGATATTTAGTAATTAAATATTAAATACGAGCACAAAATCGTAGTTAGCGTACTATAAAGTGTTACTTTTGTCAATACAAACAGGGATAATTGCATAAGATACCCCTATTAAACTCAAAACCTGCACACATCCCTCTTGTGTTAAAAAATTAGTTATATATCCCTGCACTAACGGCGTTATTTTTTTATATTGTATAACCGTTATAGTCTAATGTTAAATCATTATCTTTATTCTCATTTAATCTCAGCCTTCGGATCATTTGTTCTTAGCCGTTGGATCAAACAAATGAGAATAAAAATAATAAATATTATGAAAAAATCATAAATAATTATAGAAAAAGATTGCTATGGGTGACGGACAAAGAAGAATGGAATGAAGGGAAAAAAGAAGGAAAGAAAAAAGAAAAAAAGAGAAACAAAAAAAAAGGGAAAAGAAAAAAGAGGAAAATGAAAATAAAAAAATGACATTTCAGTTTATTATACTTCCATTTAAACTTTTAAAAACCCTAAAATATGTCCCCAATTCCCACAAATCGAGCGTCAATGCTACCCTCCGTTAGTTTCTAACGGACGGGGGTTTTCTTGCAGGGGTTTTAAAAACACGGGAGTAGGAATGACTATATTTTTTTCAAAGATGGGTTTTGTGCAGCTTTCGTGTTTCAAAGAGGTCCGATATATAATTATCCCATAAAAAAAATGCACAAACTTAGGCAACATATTCAAATAAATTTATTAAAAGATAAGCTTAATTTAATGAAAGTCATGAAAAATCAATTTCATTATTTAGAAAATGTGCATGAACCGAACATAAAAACAAAAATCTTATCCAATTTTGTAGACACAACAAATATTATCTAATCAGATAACTGAAAAATCTGATTCCCCGTTATCTAATTCCTAATATAGATTCCATTGTCTGACAAACAAGTGTTGAGGTTGATTTCTTTATGAGTAATGAGTGATGAAACCCCCATTTCATGAATGTGTGGTGATGGATCACCAAGAACAATACACTTGATGCACCATAGTATTACCCACAATACAGATAAAAAATGGCCACCTAGTTAGAATTTAGAAAAGTCCACTTACAGCCGCAAAAAGAGAAGAGGCGGCCAAGTAGCTTGCCAGAACACGGCCAATTCATTTTAATGTTTAGCCTAATTGGTAATAAAATCCATGTTCTATGTACTAATGAACTTTATAAATTAATTTTATAATTTAATATTTTAAGACATTGAATTGCAGTATCTATTATTTTATTTATATAGTAAAATACTTTTTTTTTTTTTTTTACATAATAAGGTTATTTTCCCTCTGGCCAAATTGCACTTTTCGTCTTACAATTTTGATCGCATTGGTTATAGGTTTTTCACATTTTAGTTATGTAATTTTAAAATTGTTTCACATTTAATCACAACTAATTATTTTTTTTAACTGGCATCATATGCTGTTAATCAACAGTCTTGAGTTGTTTTTCGGGGAGAACTCATATTTGAGTGAAACGTGATATTGAATAGTTTTTTTTTTTTTTTTGGGTTTCATGATATTGAATAGATACCAGAGGCGGATCTACAACCACTGAAAGGGGGACAGTGGCCCCACTTAATTTTTTTTTTGTTAATATATACATATTTTTCAATTTTAATTTGTAAATTATATTAATGCTTCCATTCAAAATTTTAAAGGCCCCACTCAATTCCAATTTTCATTTCACTCTTGGCAAATTGTGTCCCCAGGGACGAAGCCGGGGGGGGGGGGGGGGGGGGGGGGGTTGGCGGGTGCGCTCGCCCCTCTCAATTTTGAAAAATTAATTTTTTACCTTACAAATTTTTTTATATTTGAATGTCGCCCCCGCTCAAAATCGAAAAATATCACATTTTCTCCTTTTACTTTGAGTTCGCCCCCTAAAACCCAAAGTCCTGGCTATAACGAAAGAGATATAAGAGTATAAAGTATGTCAAAAGTTGTAATTGAATCTAGTTCCTTATTATATTTTCCCCATAAATATAGCGTACCGTACCGCGGGAGGCCTTGCTTAAATTGTTCGTCTATTTGGCAAAAAACAAGTTGTATACTATATCACAATAATCTCACCCCTTCGGTAAAATTCCTGGCTCCGTTCCTGGTGCCCGCACTGACCCAAATTTCTAGATCTGCCACTGATAGATACACATTGATATTGGATAGAATTAGTTGGGGAGTGCCACTCAAGCATGAATTCCCCTAAAAACAGCACAACACCGTTGACTAACAGAGCATATGACGTTGATCGTTAAAATTTGGACAAAAATTTTGAGTGAGACTAAATGCGAGATTTTTTGAAAATTAAGGGACTACATGTGAAAAACCCATAACGAATGTTGGATGAAATGCAATTTTCCCTTTTCTTTCCATTTTGCCGATTTAGTTCCACTTCATTCTCTCAGGCTTTGTTTGTTTATATTTTTGAGATAAAATTCTGAAAATTTCTCGGAAAATGCGTACTACATAGATTCGTCTGAGAATTGATGTGATGTGTGTTGTGTTTGTTTATGTTTTTAAATAGTGGTTGAGATTTGTAATGTTTATGTTTTTAAATAGTGGTTGAGATTTGTAATGTTTATGTTTTTAAATAGTGGTTGAGATTTGTAAAATGTGTCAAATCAATAATAATTGGTTGATATATGATGAGTTAAATAATTGAGTTAGTTATTTGTGTAATGATTATGTGAATAAATAAATAATAGAATAAGATAGATAGATATATAAAGTTAATTTAATATTAATATATTTTAAAATTTGAAATTTATTATTAATATATAGTAAAAGTGGAAGATTGAATAAAAAAGTAATGATTGGAGGAAATGATGTTGATTGATAAATGTGTGAAATAATTGATATAGTGAGTGATATATAGTTATATGGGGATTGAAAAAGTTAAGTTGAAAAAAGTAAAATTTAGATGAGAATGAGTTGTGCTATGAATTTTTAAAATTTTGTGATCCAGAATATTAAAAATGGAATTTGAAAACATAAACAAACAAGGCCAGTTTTCCATGGGGTTTAGATGGATTGAGTAGCAGTGACAGTGAAGCATCTTTTTTGTGCTCCTACACCATCTCCTTCTTCAGCAAGGTTGATGCATCTCATAGTCACCAATTCCCAAATGACCGATCTGAAGCTGATGACGACCAACCCTTTTGTATTTTTTAGATTTCAGTTGGTATTTTAGGCCCCGATTGGATGGATAGCTATTTCCCATTTCTCGATTTTTTATAGATTTTTTTCATAAAAAATGCATATATTTGGCATTTCCTAAAAATATCTCAAAAAAATGCTACAGTTAATATTTTATAAGAAAATCTCAAATTTCTTTGAAAAATAGATTTGTTTGTCATTTCTCCCAAATTTTTCTTTGGAAAATCAGATTTTTTACTATTCATGATTTGATAGTTCACCCAATAACTAAAAGGCTTTTATCCGCCAACATCTTAACATATTCATTAAAAAAAAATTATATATCTTGATTCAAAATGTCGCAACGTGTAAAATAAGATCCATTTTGCATATTTTTTGACATCTTAATCAATAAATTTAATTTAGATTTGTCTAGATTTTCTTATAAAATAAATACCCATCCATACCATTTCTCATAAAAAAATAATTTTTCTTACAAAAAAAACATATCACATCACACCTAATCATCACACTTTTTTCTTAAAAAAAAAAAACTCATCCAAACACATTTTTACCATCAAATTTCTATTCTTTTGAAATAAAATTTCTTCCTTTTTCTAAGAAAAATGAGAAATCGGAAATAGCATCCCATCCAATCGGGCCCTAATTAGTGTGTTACTTCTCAAAAAGAAGTTTATTAGTCATTGGAATTAGAATTTTGATCTCGAATTTCCATCTATAGAGTTTGTTGTCTTTGTCTAGAATTCAATTATTGATTAATCTTTAAATATGTGTTCATTGTTATATGAATTTTTAATTATTATGTGACGGCGAGTATAACCATGCTGTATTTTCCATTTTCATTCCAATTTTTTGGATGGTTCTAAAACGGACAGGATCATATATCATGATCAATATATCATATTATGATAAAATCATCTTAACTGCCTGAATCCAAGATATACCAGTAAACCACCCACCTCCCAATACATATGTGGTATTGGGATGCACCATAGATTTATCCGACAACTACGAGGTGTGGCATGGTGGTAGTTCGCTTCATCTCTTAAGCATGAGATTGGGAATTCGATCCTCATTCATGTGAATTATTTGCTCGCGGTGGACACTTGAGACAAAAAAAAAGAAAGAAAAAAAAGAAGAGATTTATCCGACAATGATAATGACCAATACATCCTATTAGATTCAACCCATTTTTTTTTTTTAGTAGTAACTAGTAAGCAATACACTCCACTTTTCATCACAAAAACAGTGAAGACGCGGGAAAGTCAGAAAAAAGATCACACTCCCACAATCCCACTACCACAGTAGTTCCAGTTCCTTCCTCAGCACACAACTCAAAATCCTTCCTCTATTTAAACAATCACACAACAGTCCCCCCATATTAATCGATTGATTTCCCATACATACACACATATACATACATACATACATACATACAACTTACAACAACAACAAAAGAAGGAAATGGACGCTGCCTCTGCCTCTGCCTCTCCCCATAAAAAAGGAAAAGAAGATGAAGAAATGGACATCATCATCAGTCTACCTGAATCGGTGGAAACAGCGATCGAAGAAATCTGCAAAGCTCAGTCGCAGCCACCCATCAGGGGCTATGTGCGAAGCCTACTCAAAGATATTGGTGAAACGGCCGCCATTCACATCCTCACCAAGATCTCATCCTGCCGTATTACCAAATCTTTCTCTGGCTTCATCATCACATTGGTCAAACAATACCAAAATGGGACTCTCCTCCTACTGCCCACCACCCCTAACTCCAAATCCAATACAACTACCCCCACTAAAAGGCCCTCCCCTTCTTCCTTACTAATCTCTCCTCACAAAAATAATAAGAGTATGAAATTTCCCTTTTGATTATTTTTCACACTTTTATTCTTTTTCTTTGATTTGTCTTTCTACAAGGATAACTGCTATCTTTTTATGCTTCTCTATTTCGCCTTCGTTTTCTACAACTTTATTGCATGGTTTTATTTATATGTTTTTGTCTCAACTCAAACTGCACTCTCTAATATCAAATTCGCATATCACAGGCCCTAAACATATCAATATCCAACAATCATTTGAAGATGAAGCTCAAGAAATGAGAACAAGCCCAAATGTTGGAAATCAGTCATCCTCTAATAAAAATGGCAAACTCAAAGACACAGCAAACTCTATAATAACAATCAGTCAGCAATTGAAGATTCTGAGCCAACTTGAGTACAGGAAGTTATTTTTGATTCTAAGCTACATTGGGAGGTTAGTATACTATTACTCATCTCTCTATTTTAGCGTATTTATTGTGGCTGCTCTCAAATTAATTATACTTTGTAATTATAGGCAAAAGTTGGAAGCTGTGATGACCATAGATGATGCCAATGATATTTGTAACAAGAAAGATCTGCAGATGATAGATTTTGAGAATGAAATGTGGAGAACATACGGAAACAAATATTGTGAAACATATCGTAATGAGGTCAGCTATACATCTTAAGAGTTACCCTTTTCAGCTATTCGTCTGTTGGGATGGAGGGAGAGGTGGGTGTGGAATTTAACAATGTGTTTTGCTACGGGATTTGGAGAAATTTGACACGAGTATAACCGGAAACAGTGCAACATCGTGCAACAAAATTTGGCTTTAACCTATGATCTAATTCCATGTTAGATTGAATGAAGAAAAATAATTATATATTATTACTCGAAAGGATTCCCTATAGATAGAGAGAGGATTACACTACATTGTATCAAGATATACAAAAAACAGAGAAACATAATTGTACTCCAGTTTCTAGATACAAACTAGCATACTAAACCATACTAGATATGTTGAATACGTAATCTAACAAAAGGACCTAGTTTATAGATTGACAGAAGGACTTTTGTCTTTTTAAAGGAAAAGAACATTTTTGTTATTTACAATCATTTTGCTTGTTTAATTATCAGTTCTATTTTTTTTCAAAATAATTCTTTATATATGGTAGCTTTGTATAATGATGTCCTGTGTGATATGTTATGAGTTCATTAGTGCCCCCAAGTTTCCATAAGCTCTTCTTTTAGTATCCAATAACCTGTTTTCATGACCTCTTTCAGAATTTTTCTTGCAGTATTTTGATTGGGATTCGGGGAAAACCTATCTCTACTACTGCTATGTTCATCGAGATGGAAGTTATCATTTCAAGGTCAGCATGAACCTAAATGTACTTTCAATTTAGTGGCATCATCTCCTTTTTACTCGTCCCACTCAATGCATGATAGAGGTTCCTATATTTATATTTTAATTCATCAATAACGATACAAGGTTAAAATGGTTTATAGAGTTTTGCTAAGGAGTGGTTTTCCACTTTATTATTTGTTGATGAGTGTTGTCAGAATGCATGGATTGCATGTGGTTTAATTTCTCCGTTGCTTGCATGTGTTTCATGGTTTTGCATAGGAGTACTATGGTTCTCATTACTGTCATTGTCACAAATTTCCTTTGCATACTACAGGGTCCATGTCTGGATAGTACGAGAACTCACTTGCAAAGATCATTAGGAGATGATAACATATTGATTGTCAAGTTCATAGAGGATGGTGATATTGCCGAGGAGGGAATTCCTGTTGGTGCATATGGCATCGATAATATTGCTGAGGAAGGACTTCTTGTTGGTCTGAGGCGCTTTCGGTTTTTGGGTGATTATCTAATTGTTTTTGTTGACTGCGAACACATTCACTTTTTCTCGTGTCTACTTATCTGTCTAATGAGCTTAACTTCTATACTATATTCACATGGGGGAAGAAACAACTCAAAGTATACTCAAACTCTCTATAAAGAAAGCACTTCATGAAAGTTTTCCCTTTCTTTCACACACTCCATTTTCAAACTTATATCTTGTTAGTTTATTACTCTTTCCAACTCTAACTGATTTTTGCAAGAGCTTGTTTTTCCACAAGTTAGTTTTGCAATCCTGTGAGTGTTATACGTCTTTAGACTCTGACAAGTACCACATATTTAGGTGCAACCCACATTTTAGTATCGTTGAATTATATTCAGTCTTGTTGATGAGCACGTTCTCTGAATTACCCTGCTTTGGGATTCGTAATTGGAAATAATACACTGTATCCTGATTTAGGTGCATTCATGGATTTGGCATTTGGACCAATTGCGAAAAGTATGCTTCATTTATGGGAAACCGTTGGAATTGCGTAATGAATGATTTCTGGAACTGCTGAATTTGCTTTCGTATATTACTTAGTAGAAAATAGTATAGAATCGTTACAGTCTTGATGAACATTGCATTTTACTGTGTACTCCCTGGTTGTCGATTGGCTAATGCCATTTGTGGTGCCAAGGGCACTTTTTAACACAGGTGTATGCTCAATTTATATAGTATGTTAATATTTGGAGATTTGACCTCGGACCACACATAGCCTCTAATGTCTATGCAGATGACTTGCCATAGGAGTTTTGCAGCACCTATTAGGTTCAGAGACTCTCTTCTTTGTGTCAGCCCATTACCGTCTAAAATTGGGTGATAGCTTGTGAATTTGCTTCTAATTTGTTGAGAATGTTAATGAGTATAATCTCACGGTGTCTGTTATACAGTGTTCAAAGATGAGCGGAAAAGGCAGAAGAAAACCCAAATAGAGAAGGAGAAAAAGACACCTGCTTCTTCTGTTAAGTGCTATTTTGTCCGCATCGACTCTATTAAGCCTTCTATTGAGGATAAGAATTATATTTTGTCCGGGAAAAGTGTTGGCGAAGCGAGGGGTCTTTTTATGCATATACACCGAGTCTCGACCATGGAGAAATACATGGCCAGGTGGAATTTATTCTAGCTTTCCCCTTTGCTGTTAATATCTATGAGAAATCCTCTTCTGAAAAATTGAGTTTTTTTTTTTTTTTTTTTTTTCAGGTTTTCCCTGATCCTGTCCAAAACGATAAAGCTTCAAATTGATTTTGGAGCTGTTAAAATTGAAACGATTGAAGATATATATTTCAGAGTAATTATTTTTCTTTTCTGTTCTTTTTTCTTTTCATTTCAATGTGTTGTTTTTCATTTCAATTAGCATGAGGATATTGTATTAATCATTCTTGTTCACTAATTTTAGGATGAGAATGGTTCCTTTGTCTATGATGAGGATGAAAAACCTCTTATACATACGGATGGAACAGGATATATTTCAGAAGACTTGGCAATGAAGTGCCCAAAAGATTTTTCCTTGGCGAAGTACATTACGGACAATCGGTTTGAGGTCAATATTTTGACTTTTATTAATAACTTTTTTGTTGTAATTACTCAAGTCATATAAAAGGAAAAAGAAACAATCATGTAACTTTCAAAATGGTTAGAAGTTTCTATGAATTGTATGCAGAGGATTGTGGGCACAGTATACATTCTGAAACTCATTCTTAGTTGCATCTTCTTCAGTTCTCAATGTCACTGAAGACTACTTTAGGTTTTACATAACTGATTCTTAACCCAATTTATTTGTATCTTCAGAAATGTAACGAGTCTGTTGACTTTGAGCAAACATCCTCTCAGAAAAGACTAGAGAAAGCCAGAAATAAGGAACCGGTAAAGGTTTATGTTCATAGCACTTTCTTTGTTTTCCTTTCTTTACCTATGTTGCAGATTTTAATTTGTTCTCCATTATGTCTAAACTCTCAGCTATGATATCTTCTGTTTTATTCCATTCTTACAGCCTTTACTGATCCAATGCCGTTTGTTTTACAAAGGCTGTGCTGTTAAGGGAACCCTTCTTGTGAATAAAAAGGTACATTCATATTTTATTACAAATCTCAACTGTTTCCAAATTTATGATTGTCTTTGTTAATACAATGCTACCATATCAATCCAATAAGAAGGCAAAACTACAACAGTATCGAGTTTAGCTACTGAAACCCATATCTTGTTGTAATCAGTACTTCCTTTATAGAAAATTAATCTATCAATGATCCCTTGGGCTTTCATTATCAACCTGACAGCTATTGGCTATTAGAAATTAGTGAATAGAGATTTCCCACTACAAAATGAATATAATCTTAGTTTAGATACATCAATGATACCCAAGTCTTCCATTGAATCCATCTGCTAGTGTTTGGTTATAAACATCTCTTCATAACTGTACCAAATATCTCCCCATATTGTAAAATCAGTATGTTTTTATGTGCTATTCTTTCATATCTTTGTTTTGTGGACAATTGCGTTGCTCTCAATCGGTGCTGTTGCAAAATTTGTATTTCTGATACCTTGAAACCTTAAAAGTGAGAAATTATTTGGGTAATTGTTGATTTAGATTCTTTACCATGCATATGTTACACCAGATACGAATCCAAAGTCTTAGTCGTAGGGGACAAAGTCCTATTTCAGTATCAATAGATTTTGTTTTTTGAGAAGATTTTCATATATGTCGATAATCTCTATTTTTTAAAGAGATATAAAGGGAACAAATACAAACTTTTGCAAATAACTATAATAATTTCAAAACATATAAGTGATCATCTATAAACACTTATGAAAAGATATAGTATGTTAACATTTGGCATAGAGCCTGATAATGCTTGAGTTTGAGGTTTAGCGTATCCAAAATTTTTCTTTTGAAAAATGTACGGTTGTAGTTGGCTTCTCCTTGATACATCTTTTCATAAATTATTACACCTAAATTGAGTAAATAAAACACTTTAGAATAGAGTTACTAGACTCGTGTATTAATTACGTTAGCTTAGTATGATAACAGGAGACGAAACCAGAAATATTGGTGAGGAAGTTAATAACTTAAGAAAAAAGAATAGTAACTTGCATGCATTTGGAATTCAGTTTGATCAAAATATTCATTTTTATATGTGTGGGCGTATAACAAATGTGTAAGTCATTATATTTGAACTGAATAGCAAAAATATTTAATTTTTTAGCAATTATCTATTTTAAAGGAAAAAAACCAGTACAATGACATTAAATTTTAAACTAAAGTTTGCCTTTTCTTTGTTCAATAATTATGAGCTTTGACCATAGGCTTCTCACGTCATATGCTATGCTACACTTGGTGGATAATACTTCGTAGCCTAGTCGATGTCACATGTCACATTTTTCTATTTTTATTTCTTGATTTCCCCAAATAGGTGATCTTGGTTAGAAAGGTGAACAGTAGCAAATTTGTCAATACTAAGCCACTCGGTGTTGTCCAGTAAGTGTAGCATCAAGAAGACGGCTTCCCACATAATTGGGTTAGGACCTAGAGGAGAAATTAGAGTTGGATTGGGCGCCCAAGTGCTTATATTAATGTATTTACCTACACTGGCTATGAAGCCTGGTGCAAGCCTTGGGAAACATAGGTGGATTACCTTGCAATCTGCTGTAAAAGCACAGGTGATGCATCACTGTTGGTGATGTATTCTCGTCATCTCCTAGGACAAGTGAAATAAGACTTAGAGGCATGTTTTACTCTCCCTCCCTTACCACTAAAATGTAATATTCATGAATATTGTTTTTTCTTTGTCCCAAGTAGTATTACATGGTTTTTGTCTATGCAAACTTTTCTTGATTCAGTATTATTAGTCTGACGAAGAATTTATTGTCGGTGAAAGAAAAACTAATTTCATTGTTAGTTTATCACATTATTCGTTTACCAATCTTTGATATTGTTTCTTCATTGTTTTTTTCCGATTACATTGTTATTTAAGTAATCTAATTCGATGATTATCCAGTTGTTTTAAATAAAGTGCTTAGTTGTTTCGTGGTGAGAGCTTTGGCTATTTATTTCATGCACTTCTTGGTGATTCAGTACTTTATTCATGAATAATGCAGCTTAAACAGGGAGTAATTCAAGTTAGGCCTTCAATGATTAAAGTTGAGAGGGACTCTTTATTTCCCGTGGAAGAAAATTTTAACTCGCTGGAGATTGTAGCTATTAGGTATCTACCACCTGTCAATTCATTTTCTTTTCACTTGCATTGTGCTTGCTGGAGATGCTTCTAAGAATAGCTGATTCCGTCATAATTATCTGTTATTTTCATTTAGTATAGGACTGCAGTCTTTAATCTTATTAACAAGTAAATGAATATACACGCTCTTTTCTTTCTTTCTTCTTTTTTCACTTTAACAATAATCTTGCTGTCTTTGTGTTTTAACATTCACCAGAATGAATTTAATTTCATGAAGATTTTAAGGTCATGTTCGTTTATGTTTTCGAAATCTGTTTTCTGTTTTTTGGATAACAATTTTCTGAAAAATTTCAACAACCCTTTTTCAACCAAAAACACTTTTTTTCAAATTCACTTTTACTCTTCCCTAGATAACTAACTATCAATCAGCACATGCATCACTTCACACCATTTCTCATCAATAATTACCTACTTTAACTATTCCTTCTTTTCTCATTCTTACTTTACTATTATTTTAATCAGTAATCACATAATCATTACCAAGATAACTAATCAGTAATCACATAATCATTACCAAGATAACTAAATCATTTTAAACATCATACATCAACAAAATCATATTTGATTTTACACATTTTACTATTTCTAACCATTTTCTAAATTATAAACAAACATAACCAACATCAAATCGTTTTCACACGAATACCCGTAATGCACATACTCTGAAGAATTTTCTGAAAACTAACCCAAAAAACATAAACAAGCATAGCCTAAAAGTTTAATTTGAAAAGTTCAAGGGTTGTATTTACAAAATGAATAGGGGTTTCATGCATTTGAAACTTCAACCAAATTCCATCCGAATGCTAATTTTAAAACTACATATTCACATTAGTTTCTTGCCAAACATCATTACCTGTAAATGAGTAATTCATATGGGCGGTCATAGCATGCAACAACTTCTGGACCAAGTCCTTACTAACTTTGTACATTGTTTCTTGCATCACTGCTTTGTATGAGACTTATTGTTTAAGGCTTGTCTATGTTTCATGTGCCTGGAGTGTCAAAGTTTTCTTTTTGGTGAGTTATAAACTTTGAATTTGTGAGGGTGAGGAATGGAAACCTTTATGGAAATGACTGTTGTAAGATAATAATTAGTGCATTCAGAAGGAATATGTTGTATAGGACTTTGTACGAGGTAGTAATTCTACTCAGCCAGGGATTTTAGGACGTTGTTTATTTTTATCATGTATTCTCCTATTCCTATTACATTTTTTGGGGAAAGAATAGAATGATTTTACAAGGAAAATGAAGGGAAAAATGGTTAACTACATGCCCTTTGGTGCCAAACCAAAGAGAAAAAGACAAAAGTAAGATTTTTTTCAATGATTTGTTCTTTTGTACTCCCTATCCCAAATTTATTGTTCTTGTTTCCTTTTAGACATTCCAAATAAGGCTTATGTACCAAGATGAGATTATTAGTCCCCAAAACTACCATCCTCACTTGAAGTAATGATATGATGCAGTTTGACCCTCAACCACTACTTTTAAGCATACCACTGTAAAGATACAGTACTCTTTTCACCTTTTCAACTCTCACCTAAAATTCTGTGCCGGGTTAAATGAGACCCTTAAAGATGCAATGGTAATTCTCTGTCTTCTTCTAGTTTCTTCTGATCTTCTGTTTCTTTTTATCACATTGACAAGGCAAATGTCATGTAAATTAGCGCTTCACCCGATAGCCATAGCTAATGGTATATAAACAATACTTCAATAAAGTTAAATCAGAAACCGACCTTTTAACATGATAAAATTGAAAATATAACTGTAAAGATATACGATAATTTGCCAGGAATTCTACAGAGCCTAAAATATATAAGAATGACTAAAATCTTTTGGCATGAGTGCCCTCATTTGCATGTGAGTCCTATCATTGCAATGTCTTAATCGATTTCTTAAGAAATTCTTTCAACATATTGATTCTATCATTGTAATAGTGAAGAATAGCCATAAATTACTTATATTACTATCATTTAACTAGTCCAAGGTTTTGAGATGCATAAGAGTTTGATAGTAGGATTTTGTCAAAGCCATACTGGTGCTGATCACCTTTATGAATTTGACTGTATGGAAGAAAAGGGTTGATGTGTGCACGCGAAACATACCACAACCTTCCAAGGCTAAGATGTGACAATTTTTGGAAGCCCATACCATCATAGTGCTGTATTTTGTTTACTCTTAGTTACAGAAGATGTTTTTATGTGGCCTTCCCCCGCCTTCCCCCCCTCCCAAAAAAAAAAGAAAGATAAAACACATTGAATCCTCAGTGGTTACTAAAAGGATTTAGTTGGCCTTGTAATTCAACAAAACTGACAAAAATAATGGGTATGCTTCTTATTTCTAACATGGATCTGTCCTCTATCAATCAGCTAATCACTAATTTATATATGATTCAGTTAACATTACAATAATCTTCACTCTTAACTAATGCTAGCGAGTATACTTTGTTAGTCTAGATATATTTTAAAGGATGTGAAAAGTGTAATTGGAAGGCAAGGATTTGATTGTGATAGGTCCTTTTCAATTTTTCAAGTATGATTTTCCGTCAATAGATATTTGCTTATACGTGATGTTTCCTTTTTTTGGTTTTTTCTTATTGCTAACTAATGATTTTCATTTTCAGTCATAGACCAGGCAGAACTTCTCTATCCAAAATTTTGATTTCTCTTTTGAGCTATGGGGAGATTCCTCAAGAATTCTTTCTAAATTTGCTGACTGATGCTTTGGAAGACACTCAAAAGGTCTACTCCAATAAGCGTGCAGCTCTTAGAGGTAAATTGTTTAGGAGCACTGTTTATTAGCCATGTTGTTCCATTCACCCCAGCCCCCGGCCTTTTCAACTGATTCTGAAACAAATTGAACATAATAATTTCTTGTATCCTAAGAATTTCTTGAATATCTACCAAGGCCCTCAAAGGATCAATTTTGTGATAATTTATTAAATCCAACAGGCTTCTTTTCCGTCTTTATTTGAACTTTTTTTCTTCTAAAAAAACTGTCTTTTGTAGTTGCGTCCGACCATGTTGGACTACATTATGGTTTTGAGGCACAATCAATGATTTCATGTGGGATACCTCTCAATGAACCATATCTCCATCATTGTCTGTGGAATCTGAAAAAAGATGAGAAGGCTAAACTAAAAAAAGGGAAGATACCAATCAGGGAAAGCTTTTACCTGATGGGAACAGCTGATCCAACCGGTGTATTAGACAATGATGATGTTTGCATTATACTGTAAGTCATAAAATAACTGATCTAATCACACTTGCTTCTTAATCTTTCCGTGGATTTATTTGTTAAGGATAATTGCATGCAGATGTCGTCATTTATTGGGTAATTATCACGGGCCCTCTTAAGTTTTTGCATATTACCAAGCCACCCCCATCAAATCCTGATAATTCTAAGAATAGGGGGTAAAATTGTGATCTGATTCTGGCAGAGGATGAAAGTTTGATATGTTCTCATTGACGGGGAAGTTATAGTAATATTTTACACATCGGGGTGTCTTTTGTAATTAAGGTCTCACGTAGCGAGGGTCTGTTTAACCTATTTTATTATTACATGTTAATTCGGAGTTTATAATTTTGTTATGTTTGTGGGCTTATGGATACTTTCAAAGATTTGTCCTTGTAGGGGAAGTATGGATACTTCCATCTTTTCACCCGAGTTATCACGTGCTCCACTTCCAAGCTGGCATGAGCTTTCTTTGATGAAGAACCTTTTGCTTATTTCTATTTCCTCGGCAAATATTCATAATGTGAAAGTGTAATTAAAACTTCATCTGAGACATATTTCATTTATGTTTTAATTTTAAATTTGCAACTGAGAAGACTTCATATTCAATCCTCTTAAAGTATATTTACAACTATTCCTACTTATCAATTCTGTTGCAGCGACAATGGTCAAATTTCGGGTAAGGTATTGGTGTATCGGAATCCTGGATTGCACTTTGGAGACATTCATGTCATGAAGGCGGTATATGTGAAGGAATTGGAAGAGTATGTGGGGAATTCCAAGTATGGCATCTTCTTTTCTACTAAAGGCTCGAAGTCAGCACCTTATGAAATGGCAACAGGTGATTTTGATGGAGACATGTATTGGGTTTCAAGACATCCTGAGGTTAGCATCTTTAGCATTCTTCCCGACTAATAAATTCACACATTAGTTATGGCATGTCAACTGTCTTGAAAAGTTTCCTACTTAATGTACAGAAGTAAGAGCTTTTTGTCCACTTTGCTTTTAGACCATAGGAAGAGTGAGACCCAAAATTTAATCTCCTGATATATTCAGGGTAAAAGTTCGACTAATTCCCTGGAATGTCCCTTCCAATGTTGTTGACTGTCAAATGATTCTTGTGGAAACACTCTGCACTTGTCACCCAATAGTGGTTTTGTAGAATTGGGTGAAAATTCATTGTATATGTGAGGGTGCTTCTTGCACATTTTTTCATCCATATGTTTCTCAAAATTTCTCAAAACCACTTGTAGAATTGGGTGAATACACAAAAACTTGGGCCAAACATGGTTTAGGCTCTCAAAATTTTGAGAATTGGGATTTGGGTTTTGAAAACAAAACCAGACAAGCCCTCAGAGTTTTAACTTCTTTTGTTGTGGTATTTTTCCACCTGTTTGTGATAGATCTATACTAGAGTGACCTTCTTGATTTAATGATCCGTGCATATGTGAGGGTGCTTCTTGCACATTCATTTGTGGATGGGAAATTTTCAAGATTGTGTGTGGCATACGATTAGAAAAAATATGCTACAAATTATCTTCACCATATGTTTCTCACCCTGTAGAGATTTTTTTGAAAAATAGGGTTATGTCTCTAAAAAAGTTACATCCATACTTGTAAAATGCTTTTTGTTAATTGGATTGTAACACTTGTACCCCTTTGGATGTGGTGAAAAACCAACAAAAACACATTTTTTCAGCCTTAGGATCCAGCTTTGACCAAAACTGACTTGGGATATGAACAAAGACGATACATCCAAATATTTTGATTGGTAAATCAACATGTGATCCAGAGGTAGGGAAAATGTTTTTTAAATAAAATTCTAAAGGAGTCATATATTGCAAGACTCGAGTAGGCATCCTATTTCTGTCAACACAACATCCCCCATAAATATTTCGGAACATGCATGGAAAGCATTATGCACTGTGCTACCTCAAGTAAATGCTTGTTTTTCTTTCAGCAATACCATTCTTTTTAGGGTTATTGCGACATGTATGGATTGATGCACAATACCTTTTTCTTTGAGCAAATTCCTCAAACAGTTATTAAAATTTTTTGTTCCAATATTAGCAAAGATGTTGATTTTTGTCTGAAATTGATTTTCAATCATATGATAAAATTATGAAAACAATTTTTCCCCATCAATTTTTTCGTGCATGAGATACAACCAACATAAGTCGATGTGGTCGTCAATGAAAGTTGCAAACCATTTTTTCCCAGAAACCGTTGTAACTTGGAAGGACCCTAAACATCACTATGGATAAGATGGAGTGGTTTTAATGCACGATAAGGTCTAGATTTATAGGTAGTATGATGACTTTTAGCAAGAACACAACTTTCAAGAATTACAATTCACATTCTTAAATAACAAAATAAGACAGGGAATAAATGTTTAAAATATTGAAAACTAGGATGACCTAATTTAAGGTGCCAATGCATAATTTCTTCATGAACAGTGAACTGATACAACAAAGCCCTTGAACTCTTTTATTACTGGAGAGAGTACTATTCAAGTAGTAAAGACCATCAACCATATCAGCACTGTCAATCGTCCTCCCTGAGCTCTGGTCATGGAAACCACAATTAGATTCAAAGAAAATAGCATGACAATTAGAGTCTTTGGAAAGCTTACTCACTGACCAAAGATTGCAGGTTAGTTTAGGGACTTCACAGAGAGTACCATTCAAGTAGTAAAGACCATCCATCATATCAGCACTACCAATCCTCCTCCCCGAGCTCTGGTCATGGAAAACTCAATTAGATTAAAAAAAATAGCACGACAAAAGATTGCAAGGTTAGTTTAGAAACATGAAGTCCATATTTAAAGGTTAGTTGATTAGAAAGTTTTATCAGTCCTTTTCTGGCAAAAGGTGAGAAACTTCCATCAGTAATTCTATATTTTTTCATGATCAGAACAAGGTGTATAGATACTAAACAAATCAGCAAAGCTAGTCATATGGTCTGAGGCACCAGAATCTATGATCCAAGTGTTTGATTTCAAAGAACAGGAGAAAGCTTTAGGATTTCTACTTGAATGTGCAACTCAGACACTCGGAATACCAGATGATGAATTGGAATTTAGCAGTTTAAGAAAATGATCCAACTGCTCTTTACTAAATGGATTAGAGGGTGCAGATTGAACCTCATTTGCTGTAGGAATTACTCAGGCAAATTTATCATTCGGCCTACTGTTTTTCTAATTGGCAGGTTTTCCATGGATCCGCCAGCAATTCTCCATTGTACCACGAGGTTTATGGCAGTAATCACACCAAACCCGTGAACGATCCTCCTGCCTCTGTGGAGGGTTTAAGTTTCTGCTTTGATTGCTATTTCCAGTAATCAAAGCTGAACTTTCAAAGGAAGTTGTGACCCCTTTTTTTCCCAACATAACACTCTTCGACTTTCCTCCCTTCTAACTTCTGAAAACACCTCGCCAATTGAAGGCAAGGGCTGCCATCCAATAGCACGCCCTCTTACCTAATCAAATTCAACATTTAGGGTAGCCAAAAAGTTGTAGATCCTGTTGTTCTCCACCACCTTTTTGAAGTGGTTGCAGTCTTCTATGGATTACCACTCATAGTCATTGAACAAGTCCAAGTCTTGCCATATCCGCGTCAATCCCTGTTTAATTTCACCAAGATTCAAGGGTAGTTCAAATATTTGGGATTGATTACCTAAATCAGAATACATCTGATTGACATTCTCCCAAAGTTCATTGGCTATCTGATAGCACATGTAGTTGGAGCTTATTTCTTCTTCCATGGAATTCACAAGCCATGTCATAACTCATAACCATGGAATTTTCAACATCCCATGTTGCATACATGGGATCATTTACAGCGGGCTCCTTCGCATCACCTATTAAATAACCCATCTTTCCTCGCCTTCGTAGATACATGCGCACAGATTGAGACCAACGCAAGAAATTGTCTCCATTCAGCCTGATTGTAGTAATCTGGACAGTATGGTTTTCAGAATGGAAGGGTTTATTGATGGTAGATGTTGATTCAGGAGTACTGGCAAGGCAATCAGAGGTGATGTCTAACATGATTACATATTCAACGTCGGATAGGGTTTCTTAACCTGGCTCGGCATATGTTGGGTGAAAAATTCATTGTATATCATGTCATTTATCTACTGATACTTAGGATCAGCTGTACAAAGAAAAAAGGAAACAACTAGCTAATTACAACTTAATATCTAACTTACCCTCTTTAGATGATTGACTAAATCAATCCTAATCTTTTCTAAATCAGCTCCTAATTACTCACAAAAATTAGGATCCTAAATAAGGGAACTAAATCAAATCACATCTTTGACATTCTCAACACTAATGTTAAAAGGGGTTTAGTTTGCATTTCTCGAAGATTTGGCGGTACGCATTACTGGTTCTTACTTTTAGTTTCCCGACAATATTGTCTAAGATCAAATAAGTAAAAGTAGGTACTTGGTTATGCAAAATATAAATTCTAGCCAAAGTATCAAACCAATAGGTTTAGTAAATAATGCATCTTCGAATCTTATGTGGATCATTAAATATCAGTCTCAATAATTTCGTCATGTTAGTATAATTATATGGTTTCTTGGGCCTTTCTCTTTAATAATTTATCAAAAGCCTAATAGTCAGATTTGGTACAAAAGGGACCATTCAATTGCGAGTCAGGTTTGGTACAAAAGGGAGCTCATATATTTTCAATAAAAACAAGTGCATTCGTGGTTTTTCTTGAACACTAAAAATTAAGCCCGAGAATCCACCAGTCTGGATACTGATGAGCTGTGAAAATCAATATGCAGAAATATGAGCTTGGAAAATGCAAAACATTATTTTATTTGACTTCTGGCTAACGTCTTTGAACGCAATGCCCAAAGATTAGAGCAGATTCAGTTTTGATTTGATTTTCAATTGTAGTGGTTTTACTTCTATGGTGATATTTAAATGTGAAATATTTTTAAAAGAGAAAATTGCTTAATTAGCTCAAGGTAACAACAATTTGCTTTATACTTCTTCTTTTTAACTTATTATACTTAGTTTACGGCTTGTTCCAACATCAAAATTAAGATTTAAACCAACATGAAATTTTAGTTCACGTAATGTTTATTGAATCGAATCAAGGTAAATCAATCTTTTTTAATCTCAGGTATGGGATGACTATCCTGTATATGAATGCTAGCTCATAAGATTACGTGTTTGGTACTTTCTTTATTTACAAAGAGTGTGTGGGGAAATGAAAGATACATATTTTGAAATATTTCCAATCACAATAATATCTCATTTCCTATTTGAATACTTCTCATTCATTTCAGCTGTTGGAAAATTTTAAAGCAAATGAACCATGGCATCGTGTCCACCCAACAGGAGATTCAAATAGCAAAAAGCCACAAGACTTTTCATCTTCAGAGTTAGAATGTGTTTTGCTTCGACAATTTCTTGAAGCTAGGAAACCAAGGTACTCAACTTTGTCAGCTAAAGTTTATTATGTATGTTGAATAATAGTTCTATGTCAAAGGTTCCTGTTGTGTTTGGAATAACTCTAATTTACAGATCGATATATACTCCATCATATTGGACCATGTGTTTTATCAACTCATATTGGCTTCAAATGGTATAACCGTATAAGTATACACATTCTTTTATCTAAATAATTCTAGTAGTTAATAAATCGTCTATTCTGGCTCTCCTTGTTAAGCACTATTCTGGACATTGATTCTTAAAACTTCTCCCAACATTGCTTATTATTATTATTTTTGTCATTTTGATGAGTTCTGCTCTTCCAGCTTTGACATGCCGGCGGCGGCTGATAGCTGGCTTGCATTTATGGATCGATTATTGACACTAAAGGATGATCGTGCCTCTGAAAAGAATTGTATAAGGGAAAAGATGTTTCATTTGATTGACATCTACTATGATGCATTGGATGCACCTAAAAGTGGGAAAAGGGTTAGTTTTACAAGCTTGCTTTTTATCTGAGAGTATATTTAATGAAGTAATGAGCTTTTTATTCTTTCTTTTAGCTATTTCTCTGGCCAACAACACAGTGAAGTACTTCAAAAACTCACTAGTGCTCTATATAATTTTCTACATTTCTGAAAAATTTCCTGTATCGTTGTCCCATCAGACAATAGTTGGTTAAGTTATGTGTAGTATTTTCAATATGGCTGTTTATTCAAGTTTTATTTTGAATCTCTATGCTAAGTTAAATAGCCAAGTTGCCACTTACCATTATGGTTTTTGTGAAACAGGTCAGTTTTCCAAACAGGTATAAACCAGAGATGTATCCACATCACATGGGAAAAGGGGATGAATCTAGCTATCACTCGACCTCCATTTTGGGTCTAATTCACGACAAGATGGAGGCATATAAAGACGAGGATGTGCCTAAGACAGGTCTCTATATTCCATATGCTGATCATTCAGTCTAATTAATGAGTGGATTTGCCTGATGATCTACATAAATAGTTTTATCATGTCTAACTATGTTTCTGTTTCATAACCCGTTAATATTTCTCTTAGAAAAAGTCTTTTCATTGTGAGAAAATGTCACAGAAAACTTGAAACAGAATTCTAGAAAATATTTGTGCCCACTAATTGGTGCAATTTTAAGCAGATAAAAAGTGCTCACACGACCCCTTTATTATTTTTATGCAGAAATCTTGAAATTGCCATGTTTTGATATTCAAATCCCTGAGAAATATATCAATAATTGGAAAAAGAATTACGAAGATTACCGCAAAGAAATGACGACGGCCTTGAACTCTGGCGACGAATCAAAGAAGGACGCAGCTAATGATGTCATCAAAAAGTACAAAAAGGTATTTATTGTTTGTTGAAAGATAGATAGAGATTAACTTTCACATCCAATGTGATAGTATAAACAAAATGTTATATAAATGCAGATGTTGTATAATGCTGCTGAAATGGAAGAAAGTAAGAAGGATACTCAAGTGATTTATGAGGAGGCCCTTGCTATATATCATGTAACTTATGACTATGCGAAAAGTCTGGATAATTGTGGAAAATGCAATTTTGCATGGAGAGTGGCAGGTACTGCACTGTGCAACATCTATGCATGGCAAACAGCTGCTCCAAAGGAGAAACCAGTAACGATTTTACCGTCTGTTATCCGGGAACTGTTACACTAGCAGCTCTGAGGTAGAGGCACTATGCATAGTTTTATTTCTATTCTATATTCCTAAAAAATATTCATATGGTTGTATGTGAGTGATATGGTGTATCCTTCTATTTTTGTTGTATAATGTAATGCGAGTTAAGTGTATAGTGTGTTATTGGCATGCGGATTGCTCCCGGCTTTGTAGAAGGAGATTGATTTGAACATATTTATTTCTTTTAAAGAATATGTTGAAGGTGGAGCATGAAAAGGGTCTGAAGCATTTTCTGCAAAATGCTGCTGTATAGGTGCACAATCTCTTAATGGAATTTCTGATGCTAGTAGCTATATGATGACTTGGTTAATATTGAAATCAACTCCAATGTTATTAGTGCAGACATGTAAGGCCTCCACATTTTGTAATTACTACTTAGGGACTGCTGGATTGATCTCTCTGCTACAGAGACCTTAACAGGACCGCTGACATTTTGACGAAGAATTCTGCACCCACCAGGGCGTAAGTATCATACATATGATAGGTGATGTTTTGTGTATTTTGCTGATTTTTTGTATGGTGAACTCTATCATCGGTATGTAACTAGGAATTGAAAAATCTAGTGGGTCAAGAGTCAATGATTTACCTATCAAGCGAACCGGAATTAAACCAATGACATCAAAATTATGTGATAAGTAATAATTAAAATACCTAAAAGTATATGAAAGTAATTTCAGTGAAAGATGCATATAAAATTTTCAACTATAGCAAGAATTTTCAATATTCTTAAATTAAATATAGTGGACATCCTAAATCAATCAAGTCTTAAAAAATATAGCATGGTAAAAGAAAAATAATGAATCTCCTTATTATCATCAGACTCGTATCTATTTGTTGGTAGGAAATGGTTAAAAATTCATTGATAAAAAGTGATTTCAATCATGTATTTAATTATTATTTTAATTGAGTAGATTCTAAATGTGGTGGAAAGAGAGAACTCGAGGTTATGAATTTAGAAGATGAATTCACTTCATTAATATGAGTTCAAAGAAATATATGTGCGTGGTCTTTCCATTAGGTGTATCTCCACCCATCGTGTCTATTTGAGGTCTCGAATTCAAATTTGGTGAACTGCAACTTTTGGTTCTAATATTCTGGTACCTGGTCAACAAAGGTTTTTCTGATCTTTTAAAACTAGAATAATTTTGAGTTCATTCCAGTTTCATGGTCATACATGGCCATTTTATAGTTTGGGTGGCAGTTCAATCGGTTGGACTAATTAGTTGTATATTTTTGTGATTTGTGTTTAAAACTTTAAATAACTATAAATTAGGGATAATTGCATAAAATCCATCTGTGTTATTTTGAAAATGCTAAAACCCTCCATGTGTTCCTAAAAAGTGTGCATAAAAGCCAAATTTTGTTAAAATGATAAAAGAAAATATGTGTTTTTTGGGTGAATTAACACTATCTACTTTTTATAAAGTATAAAGAGTATATAAATGACAAATGAACATGTCAATAAAGGTGAAAAATATGAAAAACGTGTTCGTTTTTTTAATGGAATTGGGCTTTTTTGCACACTTTTTAAGAACACAGGGGGGTGATTAGCCTATTTCGTTAACACAGGTTTTTTTTTAGCATTTTCGAAATAACACAAGATTTTTTTTAGTATTTTCGAAATAATACAGGGTTTTTTTATGCAATTACCCCTATAAATTATTCAAATAATTTTATAATATATTATCTTCAACTTAAAATATTCATTATAAGTCATAGAATTATATAAATCAAACTATATAAGATATAGAAATAAGATACTGCACCGATGGAGAGTCTTGACACATGACGCTATTCTAAAGCCATGATTGCTCCTACGTGCAGATTCTGACAACTGATCACAACTCCAAGATAAAACCCCATTAACTCAAAGCGGTGTCTCATCCCATGTGCATGATCATATATGAAAACTAGGAGTCAATCCTTATTCACGTTGCCAAAAACACTGCGAAGTATAAAAATCATCTCTCAAGTTCATATAAAAGAATTGGTTTAGGGCCACCTCTTATATAGTGATCAAGACTTGGTTGTTAGAACAAAATAATGACTCAAAGAAATTGTGTAGTAAAGTTATATTGAAAATGGTCATAAACATATAGAAAATGGGTCATAAATAGATAAAAATGTTACAACCAAGTGCATATAAAAGAGTAACAAAAATATTGTCAAATGAGGCAATAAACATTTAGAAAATTAATAAGATGGAAATTAGAAAAATGAAGAAGTTTAAAGCTTAATTTTCAACAGTTCAATCCATATGCCAAAGTACTATTTATCTTAATGGTAAAGTTGAGATTCCAACATTCTACGATTAAGAGGTCTTGACATCCAACTTATCGAAATAACATACTAGTCAGGGGTGTACGCGGTCAGGTTAAAGGAGGGTTTCATAAAAAAATTCAATTGGACCCGGTAATTGCAGATTGACATGATTCCAAACTAAAATTGCACAAACGTCTTTTCAAATCGAGTGGTTCGAGTTGATTGAGTTGTGTTTTTTTTTAGTAGTTGGGTTGGTGGATTAGATAATTTAGTCATTTTTCCTTAACTTATGTCTAGTTGCAACTTGCAACTGATAAAAAAAAATTAAAGAATTAATTAGATTGCCATTTTAAATAAATAATAAAATAAACTTCGAGTAGAAGAGATGCAGAGGAGGTGTGTGTTATTAAATGTATAAACTATTTTTCACTCTTTTTGTGGGGTTTCAAAAGCTTTTGTGTATTCTCAAAGAATAATCTTTTTTTTTTGTGGGGTTTCAATTTTCAAATGATTTTGTGTATTTCTAAAGAATAATTTTTGATAGAATAAAATAAATATATAAAAATATGTGTGTTCACTAATATATGCATTTCTGCATGCATCCCCAAGTTTATTGCTAATGAGTAATGAGTATGACTATATATACTGAGATACGTAACATAGATATGTTATACATCACACGAGATCTTCTATTGCAAAATTATATTGCATCTTGTATTGTATATCATGCTTGCATGACAAATGTATATTCGTGATAAAACAAATATGAATGAGGTGGATCCAATTATTCGTTCCGACCCCGTGATAATCTATAATTTGAGATAATTTTTCAACCCCTGCGTTCGAAACGCTATTTGGTGGCTCAATTCTTAAATTAAATGCTGATTATTGTCTTCGAATGCAAGAATAAGATGAAAGAAAAATTCAAGTCAAGATAAAAACTATCGATCAAATACTTAAATCTGAAAAAAGATAATTTTATACCTCCATGAGAATCTTACGATCGAATGTTTACCAATACAGGCTTTCGGAAGAGAAAATCTGCCAACTCCTTGCTACGCTAAATTACTCCTAAATTACGCTACAAACTACTCCTAAGGCTAGAATTAGTTCTAAGAAAATAAAAACGTAGAGTTGTGATTCTGATTCTGTCTTCTCTTTTTCCCCTCTCCTTGGCTTGTATATATTCATGCTTCATGAACCCACGTTCCTTGTCTTTGGGAACTGCTCACAACTGCCCTTTCAAAATCTTTTGTTTTGCCGCGTATCCCTCTTGGGCGGAGTTCTCATTCTTTGGGCTTGTTTTCAGATCTTCCAATTGACTTCTTTGGGCCCGAATCCCTGTTTCATAAAGCTTGAGCTTTAATGGGTTCACTTTTTTTTATTTTTAAACCTATTATTTTGTACTTACTAATACTGGGCTGCTCGGGCTTTTTAATTCGAAAAACCCATTTAATTTTTAAGTGTAAACAAATGCCCCCTAATATACATGAACGTTTCGAGTTCATGTGTATTAAAAGACACGTTTGTTCTCTAATAAATGTGAACGCTTCGAGTTCGCGGGTATTTTAAAGAATACGTCTTTTTATAAAAAGACCTTTCATTTTTTTTTTAGTTCCAATTTCGAACTTATGTAAGTCACTCTTGGATTTTCAATAGTTCCAAGATTAATTTCCTCTAAAGGACCTTGGATATCTTTTCTGATATCTTCATCTGGTTCTAAAATTCCTTGTTCCATTATTTCATCCGAATTGTTATCCCGATGTTCGACTGAATTTAGGCTCGGGCTTGAATTATACTGTTCGAAATGGTTATCGCCATAATCAAATAATTTTAAGTTAATTCTTTTGATAATTAACTTTCGAAAAACATTGCTAATTACATCATTCTGTTCAAACTTGTCCATTACTTAATCAAAAACAAATGTCTTAACTAGGCATTCCTATCATCGCCCTAATTCGACTTGGGCTAACTTTACATCTATCTCGATCGTAGACTGATCTTCGACTTTGCTTGCTTCAACACTTTTCTTTTCATCTTCCTGTCCCGCCTTTTCGATGACTGGGCATCCTAGAGTCAAATTACTGATAAGAGTCACTTTTACGTGTTTTTAAGCCCGTTGTGTTTATATTTTAGATTCATTTATCGCCTAAATCTTGCCACATTTGCGTTTAATCAGTGTGTTAAGTGATTTCAGGCCTTAAGTGGATACAGTCGAAGAAAGGGCGAAAAAACGACGTATAAACACAAGTTCAGGCCAAGAAGCTTTGCACTTCCACGCCCAAGCGCAGCCATAATCACGCCCAAACAAGCATAAAATAAGTTGGAGTTACACAAAAGGGCGCCTAGGCGCCATTTCCCCACCCTTGGGCGCCACATTCGCCACACCTGCCACGTTTGAGCGCCATTTCTGTATGTTTAGGGACCGAATTTGATGTAGTGTCCTTCTTCAAAGTTGTAGAGTTATGTCTTATCTTCATGTGGAAACTTGAATCATTCAAATCGGAGGTCTTTGGAAAACTTTATAAAGAAAACACGATTGCTGTGCTGAAAAGCAGGAAAACAGTTCAGAGTTCAAACTGTGGCGCCCAGGCGCCACTTTCTCACGCCTAGGCGCCACTCCACCGCGCCTAGGCGCCATTATGCGTGCCTGGGCGCCAATCTACCCGCGCCTGGGCGCCGATGCAGCCGTTTTTGAACCTATAAAGCCCAATTTTCAGCACATTATTAGGGGTTCGAAAATCTGGGGAAGGAAGGCATTTTTCTGGGATTTTGAGCCGAAAATTCATCAATCTTGGAGGGAGAAGAAGAGGGATTAAGCTAGAGATTGAAGTTCCAAACTAGGATTCATCATCAACCAAGCCTTAGGGAGTTTTACTTGCTTTCATTACATGTTTATGTTCATAATTATGTATATGATTGTTCTATATCTTCTTGAGCTATTGATGATGAGCTAATTTTGAAGAATTAAGGCCATGTGAAGGCCAAATTTATGAGTCAATATATATGAAGTGATTTTTTGTATTAATTCTCCTATTGCCTTTTGTGTTAATTTTATGCTTTTATTCCAATCATGTGCTTGATCACCATATGCTTGCTATCTTGCCTAATCTAGTCATTCGAGAGAAGATAGGTTAGGGTTCAAGGGAATTAACACATCATCTGAAACAAATGAGGAATTACCCCTAGAGATAGGTAGAGATTCCTGGGTGCGGTTAGCCGGATTTATCCGGGGAAATTCTAAAGCGTAAATGCGTGGTTATTAGTTAGATTCTCGGATAGACATATTTAGAGAACCGTCAATTAATCATAGGATTATTATGAGCCTAGACATCGGGTAATAGTTAATTAAGGAATTTTCACCAAAGCAATAGGAGTCTAATAATTCGAGGAATAACTCATACATATTGACGAGTAGATTTGGTTGTAGCATGTGCCTTAGTCATTTTATCATACGTGAGTTTCAGTCTATAGCTTGTTTCCTCTTTTGTCCTTCGTTTATTCAATCAATTCTTGCAATTTACTTTATTTGTCTTTTCTTTTATTGAAAATCTAAAGCTAAAATCCAAGTCTCCGTGGTTCGACAACCCGGACTTATTTTGTCCAATTTTATTACTACCATGACTAGTACACTTGTTATTCAAGCACGTTAGGTATTAGCGTGTCAATTACCTTCTTCTTCGAGCCTTCCGGCTTGGTACCTGGCATTCACAATTTGAGTATCTATAAAATAAGAATTCTTTTCAGCCTTAACCACTTCGAACTTATGGCCATTCCAACAAATCAAAACTTGATGTAAAGTTGAAGGGATACAATAATTTTGATGTATCCAATCTCTTCCTAACAATGTATTAAATGATGATGAATTCGTTTTCACCACAAAGAATGCCGAATAAGAACTATGAGTTCCAATTTTTACTCGACAAGGCAGAACTCCTAAAACCTTAGTTGCATGCCCCGAGAAACCATAAACTGCTATGTCAGCAGCTACTAAATCTTTCGAACTTTTTCCTAATTTTGTCAATATTTTTTCGGGTAAAATATTAATATTAGCACCATTATCAATCAAAACCTTATTAATTGTGACGCCTTCGATTCCGGCCTCCATGAATAACGGCTTCATATGATTGTTGTTAATATTTTCTTTTGAAAACAACATTTTAATCAATTGTTCATTCTCAATATCATCTTCAAATGATTTGTGACTAGAAATTTCAAAACAGAAAGGGTTACCTTTTTCTGGGTAGTCATCATCTCGAGCATCTCTTCCTCCTCATCCATTTCCTCTTCATCTCGAGCATCTCTTCCTCCTCATCCATTTCCTCTGGAAATATGGTCACCATGTCAACGTCCTTGTCCTCCTCGAATCGTAGGGCCCTTTTCACAGATGCCTCCTTCGCTTTCAATTCAACTTCATTCGTTGACTCCTCATACAGTGCATCTCCCAACAGTATATCCAAATCATCCTCGGATTCGAATCCCCCGAGATTATCATCGTCCTCAATTCTTACTTCCTTTCCTTTCAAACCAGCTTCTCTCATTTGATCACTTAGTTGTTCCATGTCTCTTTCGAATTCATCATCCTGTCCTGATTTTTCACCTACTTTCGCCTTCAACAATCCCTTGCTCAAAGCTTCTTCTTCAATTCGAAGATTGGCTATCGCAACCTCTTGCTGCATTTCCATTGCCACTGCAGCTCGAGAATAAGCAACCTGCTGTGCGATAACCTTCGGGTGGTTATCCTTCTTTCTTTTGAACTGATTATTGCTTCCGCCCAAACAGTAAAAGGGCGAATCTTTGTTGGTTTATGCAAACCTTCCAAAACCTCTTCCTCCCCTTCCTCGAAAGTGCCTATTGTAAGGCATTGGTCCAAGGAATTGTCTACTGGTCTCATGTCTTTGTCTTTTGTTCCAATCTCGCTGATATGCTGGAATCCAATTCGGATCATTCGAGATGACTTGAAGCCTCACCAATTCGAAGTGAAAGATATTTGAGCAGTTAGCACAGAGTGCTTTTTGCAACTTAACCAAATTTCCCACCACTTTAGGGGGTATCATAGCCTTTGTCTCGAGTGCTTCCTTGTAAGTCTTTTCATCACTCTTCCTAGCCAGTGGGGTCGGTTTGATTTCCAACTCTTTTTCCTTTAGCTTTCCATCTTGGTCGAAACCCAGGACTTTTTTTTCTATCCCTGACAGTATTATCGTCCCCCTTTCGAGCTGTTTTGCTATGAAATGCCTGGATATTTGGCACTAGTCGGTGGTGTGCATAGTATTCATGTGCCATCTGCACATGTTCTCGACTCCCTCATCTATCACTTTGGGAAAGATCAAGATTGCTTCGTCTATCAGTCTATTGAATGTTCGATTCGCCAACTTAGCTTCCCTGGAAACCTACAGATTAAAAGTTTCAGAATGGTCAATCTCAACAATATTTATTTTGAAATTTAAAACGGGAAATGGATCCACATCAATATTCGTTTTTTGACTATCGGGGAAAATAATTTCCTTCTAGTCTAATTTTTCTTGTATTAAATTTCGGATCATAATACATTCATTAGTTTCGTGTGAGAAGGCATTATGCCATTTACAATATGGCTTGCCTTTGATTTATGCTTTTGATGGGATTCGATGTTTTCCTTTAAACCTAAGTTTTTTATTAATCAATAACCAATCAAAAATTTGTTCCGTTTTCTGTACATCGAAGGTATACCTCTTTTCTTTTTTTGATTGTAATGAACCAGTAGCTACACATTCTTTCTTTTCAAGGGCCCCACATTGGAAGGGAGGTTTTTTATGAATTCTGCTAAGTCGATTTCATAGGCATCCTCGAATGCCCATGGGACTCCTACTTCGAACGTATTAAAGCCCTGATGTTTGCTTAGACTTTCTTCTTTTAACATATTTTCGTATCTTATTGTGTTTTCAGCTAAGCTTCTAAAATCAGGAAATACCATCCCATCTAACTTTATCCTATACTCGAAGGACATATTCTGCTAAGCTAATTGAACAAACTCAGACTCTGGGATATTTAAATGACACTTAACCCTAGCCTTTTTAAATCGTGTTAAGAACTTTTCTATCGACTCTCCTGTATTTTGCCTGATCTTTGCCAGATCACTCATTGATATTCCTAGGTCAGTTCGAGCAAAATGATTTTGGAATTGAAATTGCATTTCATCCCAAATGGGTATCGAGTTAGGTGACAAATTAATATACCAATTAAAAGCTGACCCAGTTAAAGAACTAGGGAACAGTCTTAATTTGAGGTAATCTTGATCGGCTGCCTCTCGACATTGGCAGGTAAATCAAGACAAATGTTCTAACGCTGACACATTATCGTCCCCCAAAAACAATGTAAAATTTGGAATTTTATATGTTCGTGGGAAAGGAAAATTTCGGTCTACCCAATCAGGGTAAGGTTTTCCTGGAATTAAACGTTGGTTTCTTTGAAAACCCGGACCATACATTCTTTCAATAGCCAATTCAACTTGATTTTGAAAAGGGTCTTGGACTTGTTGTCCCATGTTACCTCCCATATAGACGTTGGGCATAGTTTCCCCCCCAGCATATGGGATTTGAAAGTTATTCAGAATGAAAGGAAAGTTTTGATTGGTTTGGAAACCTTGAAAATTTTGGTTTCCTGCATTAAAAGGGATGTTCGAAACTCCTGGGTAGTTTTGACCCTACTGTTGGTTTTGCCTCCCGGCATACTGCCCTTGAGCAAAACCGACATTTGGTTCGAAATTTCCAAAATGAACATTCGGGGAATATCTTGTTGGCATTTGTCCCTGACCACTTGGTGGTATAGGAAAATTAGGTCTCACAAGCTGAGAATTAAATTGATTTGAATTTACATTTTGTAAATTAGGACGTGGAGTTTGGTTACAATTCGAATTTACATTTTGTTGACTCATATTATTCTGTTCTTCGAGAGGTAAAGGATTTGAAGTCTGACCGACTTTGAATTGGCTATTTCGAGGTCGAGCCTCTCGAGGGTAACCTAACGGGATCTCATTTAGGTTAATATATCTACTTTGAGTCCTTGGTTCGACTGACACTAACTGGGGCACTTTTTCTATTAAAATATTATGTTTATTAATTAAGGGCTCGAGTGCCAAAACTACTTGAGCATTTATCATGTTCGAAAAAACGTTGCATGTTTAATTAAATATTTCACCCAATTTAGTTATTACCCGGGTGACTTCTCGAGCAAGCCCATCTTGAGTACTCACATCAATGTCCTATACAATCGCTGTGAATATTCGGGCAGACTCTTGAGCCAGTGCTCGATACTGACCGTCAAACTCTTTTCTTTGATCTTCTCGAGCACCTGCTAAGGTCTGTTTCATAACTCGGACAAATTGTTCATACATTTGGTCCGCTCTGACCTTGTGTTTCGAGGTTGAGCATCTAAATCCTCACCGAAATCGTCTCTGGTTGACTCTTCTGACATTATTTATTAGATTTTATTTTACTTTCGGAGAGATTAGGATATCGATTATAAAAAAATGATTTCCACTGTGGTCACGAAAAATTTATTTCGTGATAAAACAAATACGAATGAGGTGGATCTGATTATTCATTCTGATCCCGTGATAATCTATAATTTGAGATTATCTTTCAACCCCTGCGTTCGATACACTATTTGGTGGCTCAAGTCTTAAATTAAATGCTGATTATTGTCTTCGAATGCAAGAATAAGATGAAAGAAAAATTCAAGTCAAGATAAAAATTATCTATCAAATACTTAAATTTGAAAAAAGATAATTTTATACCTCCATGAGAATCTTTCGATCGGATGTTTACCAATACAGGCTTTCGAAAGAGAAAATCTGCCAACTCCTTGCTACGCTAAATTACTCCTAAATTATGCTACAAACTACTCCTAAGGCTAGAACTAGTTCTAAGAAAATAAAAACGTAGAGTTGTGATTCTGATTCTGTCTTCTCTTTTTCTCCTCTCCTTGGCTTGTATACATTCCTGCTTCATGAACCCACGTTCCTTGTCTTTGGGAACTGCTCACAACTGCCCTTTCAAAATCTTTTGTTTTGGCGCGTCTCCCTCTTGGGCGGAGTTCTCATTCTTTGGGCTTGTTTCCAGGTATTCCAATTGACTTCTTTGGGCCCGAATCCCTGTTTCATAAAGCCTGAGCTTTAATGGGCTCACTTCTTTTATTTTTAAACCTATTATTTTGTACTTACAAATACTGGGTTGCTCGGGCATTTTAATTCGAAAACCCCATTTAATTTTTAAGTGTAAACACCATATTAAATTTATATTTAAGTAAATATTTTATACACGTGGTGGTCATATGTGAAATGTAATAGGAGATTGCAACACCATTTGCAATATAAGATCCGAATGAGTTATACATGCGTGTATATTTAGTGATTTGGTTGCGAAATAGGCATTTAATGACTATTGAATCCGTTATCAATCCAAAAACGGTGAGTTGTGACGCTATTACACTGTCATAGCTACATAAAATATAAAATCGACCATTTTCGAATGGAATTAGCTTGATTTGAGTTGGTTTGCGCGAATCTATGTTCATCTATGATAGTAAACTTTTTTAAATTAAATGTATGCAGTAAGGTCTTTGAGGAGAACTACTTAAAGCACCCAAATAACTAGAGACATATTTAGGCTCTTAATGTTTATAAATTTTTTTGATGACGAGGGAAACCCGCAGCTGCTATCTTTAGGGCGCGCACTTGGTAAACCCCGCTTCTGTGTAATCGCCTGCAAACTACACAAGAGAGATAAGCCAGCCTAGGTTGCCCATAACTGATAGGCTCACAGCAGAGGAGACCAATAGGCATTCCATCAAGAGGAATTGAACTCGTGTCCTAAGGCACAAGGCTCAGCTATCCGACCAACTCCGCTGGGGGTTGCCCCCTGTATGTTTATGTTTTTTTGAAAATTTTTATTTTTTGGATCATCAAAATAAAAATAAAAATGCACACTCCAAACTAAATTTTAAAGAAAATACTCAATTTTTAAGGAAAAATTAGTAGAAAATCCCCAATCCCATTTCAAACTTTAAGTTCAGTCTCTAGGCATAATTTTAAGTTCGACACCCCCTATTTCATGTTAAATTAAATAATTAATTGAAGAATGAAAAAATACCACTAAATGACATAGAAATAAAAAATAAGTAGTAAATTATTTTAAGTTTGAAAGTTTCTAGAAATATAGCTCTAACATCTCTAGACTTTAAATTAATAAAATAAATTTTAATTGTGAAACCTTTTAATCGAAATTTCATGAAAAAATATGTGATTATTTTGATTATTGATAGGAAATTTCATGTTAAGATTTTGATGATGACAATAAGGAATTTTGTTAGACCCCAAAGTTATGTACGCTTAAATTTCATAGATACTTGTATATGCGTTGGAACATTAGAAATGTATAGGCTCTATTTTATCTTTTACTTTTGACATTTTTAGATCAAGAAGTCGGTTAGATTAAGCGTTTGATACTTTCTGAGTGAGCTTATCAAGACGGCGAAATCTAAAGACTTCAAACGTCCAAGAAATCAATAGTGAATGAAGTTTGAAGAAGTTTACTCTAAGCGCCTGACATGTTCTAAGTGAGGTGTCAAGTAACGAAGACTGAAGACTAAAGTCTCAAGCGTCTACACTTCTAAATGAAGTCTGAAGACTTTTCCAAGCGTCTAAACATTAAATAGTCCTCCAGATTAAATGGAACTTTCAGCTCATGAATGAAGCGTCTATCAAATGACAAACATTCTCCTGAAGCGTCAGATCGGAAGTTGTTTAATGCAAATATTCTCAAAGCATTAAATACCAACGGGCATTTATTTCAAATGCATTAAATGCTGATAAGAGCATTAAATGTTATAAGCACTTTCAGACGTACGGAGAAGCCACCCTATTGGACTGTCAACTATCCAAAGACTGCAGCACCAACTTTTGTGCAGCAGATTTTCAGGAAAAAGGACAAAAGTTGTTCACTCGCGGAAGTGAGAGACACGCGCCCTTGCATGTGTCAAATGGACACTTTTTCCAAGAATACCTATAAATAGAACTTCAACAACAAGCCAAACACAATAGAAAAAACAATTGTCAAGCCAAATTGCTGTTGCATTGAAGTCTCATTCCTTAAACTCTCAGAAAAGCCAGAATACTCAAGAAAATATTCTCTTTGCTTTTCATCAAATCCTGAGACAGTCAACCCAATATCTCAAACATTCTTTTCGAAGAAACTACACTACTACTGAGATATTCCAGTTGTTTGAACTTCATCAAAATCAAACAAACCCTTTTAGAAAAACCCCTATCCAAGCCTCGCGATCTGTGTGAAGTCGAAGTTGGATACTTGCCATATTTCTGAGTGAAAGAAGCAAGGGGATTGAAGTGATTTGGAGCAGAAATCTGTGTGATCAAGGAGCTCAAGTCATCGACATCCATCTCTCCCTAATTTGTAGAAGATTCTGTGTGATTCTTTGAGAATCATTTTAGTGGATTGCCTCTAAGTGTTCGAGGAGAAGAAGGACGTAGTTGGGATTACACCACCCGACGAACCTTACAAATATTGTGTCATTTACTTTTCAGTCAATTCTTTTATCTATCATATCATTGCATAAACTGATTAAGTAAAACACAATCGAACACTAAGCAACTAAGAAACTTTCTGTGATGCTAAAAGCTTTTAAAAGAAGGCTACAAAAATCATTCCGCTGTGCTAACACTGATCAAAGAAGTGAACGCTCAAACCTACTCGGTTAAAGTATTCAATTCTTGAAATCTAAGTTAACTTTATAAAAACAGTCTTCGTTAGACGCTTCACCAAAGCGCCTATATTTTAAGTGAACGCTTAAGTTAAGCGTTAGGCTCTTCAAGCGTCTACTTTTTCAAGCGTCCAAAAAAAATTTCAGTACGAAACTTTTTGAAGTCGAAAAAGACTTCAGGGTCTCTTCAACCCCCCCTTCTAGACCCTTTCATATGCCACTTGGGACCAACAAGTGGTATCAGAGCGGTTAAAATTGAAATTTTAAAATTTCCAAGCATAACTGCTTGTTTAGATCCCTTTCTTTCAAAATCTAGTCGCTTTTAAAATTTTCGATATGGCATTTGCTAAAGTTCCCAAACTGACTGAATCAAATTTTGACACATGGAAAGTCAAAGCATTTACATATCTCTGTTCATGTGCTGATGACATGTGTGATATTATTTCAGATGGACCAATCAAAATATACAAAGTTATCACAAGAGCGCTTGAGCCACAGAAGAAACTCCCGATGGTTACGTTGAGAAACCAAAACAAGAAAGGTCTCCAGATGAACATCGAAGAGCTAATTTGGACAATGTTGGTCGTAACGCTCTATATACAGCTATTGGTGATATTGACAACTTATTTAACAAGATCAAGTCTTGCAAAACCACTAAAGAAATATGGGATAAGTTGGCTACGATTTGTGGTGGTTCAGCTCAAATCAAAGAAAACAAACTTTCCATTGCCAAGGAAAAGTTTAACAGATTTAAGATGCTACCCAATGAAACTTTAGAGCAATTGGATTTAAGATTTACAGCTCTAGTTACAGAACTTACATCGTTGGGAATGGAGTTACAGAATCGGGAAATGGTGGTTAAAGTCTTTAGAAGCTTACCAAGTAAATTCTTAATGAAGACAACCGCTATGAGAGAATCAAATATGCTGGATCTCCTAACTCCAGAAGACGCCTTTTTAGAGCTAAAAGCATTTGAGTTTGAGTTGAATTCTGCTAGTGATATTGTGAGTAGTCCAGTAATTGAATCTGGAGCGCTTATTGCATCAATCAAAGGGAAATCGGGTAACAAAGGAAAGAATTCAGATATCAATGAGGAAGAGGAGTTGGCTTTGCTGAATAGATTCAGGAAGTTCTTGAGATATGAAAAGAAAGGAAAAGGTTTCAATAATCAAGGACAAAGTTCATATCAAGTGCCTTCTCCTGTGCAACAACAGTTTCAAGCGCCTCAGTATTCTGTTCCTTCACCCCAAGCGCCTGTTCAATACCAAGCGCCTACTCAAAATCCCCCAGCTCCACTAGTCTCAAAACCACACATTGCAAGGTTAACAAATGAACAGAAGATGAAAACTAATCTTTGTTATAATTGCAGGAAACCAGGGCACTACCAGGTAAATTGTCCTTATCCAAACGTATCCAAGCCATCAAGGCAGGATTACTTGGATAGAAACCAATTCAGGAGCAACCTTCGTCAACAAGGTTTGCTAGCGAAATCAGAACCAGCATCCGCACCTGAAGATTTAGAATCATCAGAAGAAAGTAGCGATGATGATGAGCCATTAGATGACTCAACGCTCATATGTCTCATGGCCAGAGATGATGAAGCGTCTCCTGAGGTAGTCAATGAATTATCTATTCCTCTTTCTTATGATGAATTACTTGACAAAGTCAAAGAATACTACAATGAATGTCAAGAAGCTGCCAAAATATATCAAAATGATCTCGCTATTATCTCATCACTCACAAGAGATAAAGTGACGCTCAAAGCAGAGTTGCGAGTTCAGCAACAGTGCATTGAGAAGAACCAATCGCTTGAGAGTGAAATTATTCAATTAAAAAGCGATCTTGATATAATAGTCAAGAGAGAAGCTGATTTGATCGCTAAACTTGCTAAATCAGAGCAGCTTATCTCATCATTATCAAAAGCCTCTAGAAAGTTGGATAATGTGACTGAAATAACTAGATTATTTGGTGAGAAGACCGGTTTAGGATGCGATAAACTCGGTAAACAATCCAATCAATCTAATGTTACGGCAAACAACAAAGGAAAGGGTGTTATCTTTGTTGAAAAAGGGTCACATGGTCAAACACAAAATGAACCAAGTGACAATGGTAAGAGGCCAAATGAGAAAGTCAAAGCTAACTCAGGCAAGGGTAAGGCTAAGGCAAATGATTCACAAAGACGGGTTTATCCGAAAGCTCAAAAAGCTAAAGATAAGATTGACCACTGTGAATCAGGCGCTAAGCGTCCAGCACCAAAAGTGCAACCCAAGCCAGCGCCAAGGAAATACCAGCGTCAATATCCAAGACCGTCAAGATCATATTATCGATACTATGATGATTATGATTATGACTATTATTATAATCGAGGATATTATTATATACCCAAAAAGCACACACAACACGTTGTGAAACCCAAGAAGGCCAGTATTCCTACAATGAAGACTAGGCAAGTGTGGGTTTCTAAAGTTCTAATTCAAACTAACAATGTTACTAATGTTGAAGGACCCAAGCAACACTGGGTACCTAAACAGAAATAGAACTTCCCTTTTGATTGCAGGTGCCTAGAGCTAGAACCGATACATCTGTATGGTACTTTGATAGTGGATCGTCAAGGCACATGACTGGTTCCAAAGATCTTCTGATCAACTATCAAGCTGCCAATGGTCCCCAGGTTGTATTTGGTGACATCTCCAAAGGTAAAACCAAAGGTATAGGTACTGTGCATAGGGGGAACATCATGATAAGTGATGTTTATTATGTTGAGGGTTTGAAGCACATTTTATTAAGCATAAGTCAATTTTGTGATAAAGGCTTTGAAGTCATATTCTCAAGTGACTGCTGCTATATAAATGACGCTAAGACTAAGTCTACTAAACTGAAAGGAAAAAAAACTAACAACGTATATTTAGTAGATTGGGGTTCAACACTTGATAACAACCCAACATGTTTTGTTGCCAAAAATGAATCTAAAATGGGTTGGTTATGGCATAGAAAAATGAATCACCTCAACTTTAAGACAATCTCTCAGCTAATAAGTCAAAATCTTGTAGAGGGATTAGCAAATGGACCATTTCTTAAGGATCGTCTTTGTGACGCTTGTCAAATGGGTAAACAAGTTAAATCATCGTTCAAGACAAAACCTCATCTATCTACCTCTAAAATACTTGAACTACTTCACCTGGATTTGTTTGGACCTGTTCAAATGATCAGTGTAAGCGGTAAGAAGTATACTTTGGTGATAGTAGATGATTTCTCTCGATTTACTTGGGTGGAATTTCTTTCATCCAAAGATGAAACATGTGACAAGTTAACAACGCTTATTCGACAACTTCAAATATTAAAAAATCATAAGGTTGCAAGAATAAGAAGCGATCACCGTACTGAGTTTACTAACAAGATTGTTGAGAAGTTTTTTGCAGAAAATGGAATACATCATGAGTTTTCAGCTCCCAGAACTCCCCAACAAAATGGTGTTGCTGAGCGCAGGAACCAAACGCTTAAGGAAGCTGTTGGTCCCAAGTGGTATACGAAAGGGTCTAGAAGGGGGGGGGGGGGTTGAATAGACTCTGAAGTCTTTTTCGACTTCTAAAAATTCGTATCACTTTGAAGTATTTGAACGCTCGGAAAGCTTTGAGCGCTGGGTGCGGCGCGCTAGTTTCAGGCGCTTGGGGAAAGTTAACTTAGACTTGGTGATTTCAACGCTTACCAAGGTAGGGCAGAGTTTAGTCACCAAATCAGGGTTAGCACAGCGGAAGTATTTTATAGCTTAGCGTTCGGTTTGTTAATCAAAAGTAGTCGCATAGGTGTTTTAAAACTTTATCAAAGTATAAGCAATATGAATAGTAAAGCAATAAAACAGTAAATAGTTAAAGCAGTAAATGACACAGGATATTTATAAGGTTCACTGGGTGATGTAATCCCAGCTACGTCCTTCTTCTCCTTTTATCAGGGAGGTTTTCCACTATGATGATTATCGAAGAGTCACACAGAGACTTCTACAAAATAGAGGGAGATTGGATATGATCTCGGAACTCCTTGGTCACACAGATTTCAGCTCCCTTCTAACTAGAAATAATGCATTACGCTTGATCTCCTCACACAGATTTCAGCTCCAATCTTTTCCACACTTCTTTTAACAAATATTGCTTGTAAATCAACAAGCTTTCTCACTCAGATGAAAGATGTTGAGAGTTTATATAACGGGTTTGTTTGTTTTTGGAAAGTTCAAACAACTTGAAGATATCTCAATAGTAGTGTAGGGTCTTCAAAGAAGGGTTTGAGATATATTTGACTGTTTCTGGAATATTTGTGAAAAGCTTATAAGGATATTTGACTATGGATTTTGTAGGCTTTTCTTTCAACAAAGTTTTTATTCTTTTCTTGTGTCTTTTTGTATATACAAGAGATTGTGACTTTATTCACACTAATATATTCAGGTGTATCTCTTGTATGTGTCACTACTTGTTTTCTTTTTGTTGAAAGGGCTATTTATAGGTTATTTGTGGTTTTTGTCCGTTGGACACGATTGGGATCTCGTTTCCCTAAACATTCCATGAGTTCTGACATTCCTAACTTTGGGTATTTTTAATTAGTTAGGCATGTTCTTGGTTTCATAACTCTGACAGTCTTGGTCAAATAAATGGCTTGCCCATAAGTTGTAGTGCTTATATTTTAATAGCACTTGTCCGACTTTTGATGCATCTTGTCTTATTCCCGTTTGGAAATAATTACCGTTAAGTCATGCATTTTTTAAGTCTTTAGTAACTTGGGCTTACGTCTTCAGGTTACGTTTTGAGAACTAGACGCTTGAGCTTTTGGATGTTGGGCTTTTTGAAAGCAGTCTTCTATGTGCTAAACAGACGCTTAAAAAGAGTCAGTATTCTTTGCCCGACTTTTAGACGCTTGACCTTCCACTTTATCTTTGATAGACTCACTAAGAATTCTATCATTGATTTAGTGTTAAGTACTTGGTCTAAAGTTCATAATAAATCTTGAGCGCTGGTTTCATAACCTGGGACAGTCTTTTAGCGCTTTGATGGACGCTTGAGACTAATCTTTATCTTTACTGTTCCTTCAGACGCTTGATCTTCAACTTCATCAGTTGGTAGACTCACACAGAACTCTTCTAGTGATCTAGTATCACATCCTTAGTCTAAAATCTATAAAGATAAAAATACGAGCCTAATAAAATAAACAAGCTTTCAGACGCTTATACATTTGTTCTATGAAAGCTTTTATACTTACATTTCTTGGGGTCTAACATAGAATCCTAATTGTCATCATCAAAACATCTAGCATGAAAGTCCTAACAATTTCTCCCTTTTTTATGATGGCAATACTTACTCTTTTATAGTTCAAGAGTTAGATGGCCAAAAGTAATGGTTAGCGTTGGTTAGTAAGTTAGTTAAAGTCAGTTAAGCTTCAACGAGGTGTTTCAGCTGAAAAATGCATTATATATATCATTGAAGGTACATGCATTTTTACAACTGAAATAAGAAAGAGATGAAAGCAAGAAAAGCAAAAGTACAATCAAGATCGTGACTTGATCTTGTATCTCTTGGGCATTTCTGCGCGGATTGCCTCAGTTATTTGATCTTCTAATGTCATCATCACATCATGATCTTTATTGATTATATACTTGTTTTCATCTACTTGCTTTTGTTTGAAAGTGACGTAATGCTTATCCCATTCATCTGGGTCAATACCCATATACCTTAAGCAGATTCTGAAGGTTCGATTTAGATCAGACATCTTCCTTTCCACAACTACTTTTTCTGGATCGGTAGGTTCTAGAATGGACGCTCTGGAAAGAGGGATGTCAAACTGCTCAAGCAGTGCTCTGGAAGGTACTGGAAGATTTGGATAGAGCGCTCTTGGAGTTTCTCTTTTACTGGGCGCTCCAGTAGGGGCAAAAGTAGTTACCCAAGATGGATAGGGATCTTGCTCTTTATTTTGTATAGGAGGAGGAGTGGGAGTATGTTGACGCTTGGGCGGCGGAGGAGGATCTTGAGCATTTGAATTTGAAGTTTTCCTCTTCTCCCCTTTCTTCTTCTCTTCCCCCTTATTGCCATCATCAGTCGACATAAAATGTTGAGTAAGGAGACTGATTTGAGTAGCAATCTGAGCGACAGAGGCCTCACGAGTGTTAAGACGCTGATCGAAATGTTCTTTCATGACCAGGAGTTGGGCTTGAGTAGCGTCTGTCAAAGAGGTCTCTAGAGTAGTGAAGCGATTGATAATGTCTTCTTTCAAGGCCAGTTGACTCGCCTGAGTAGCGTCAGCCATTTGCTGAAATTTCTTAAGGCCTTCAGTCATGGTTGCTTGAGCAGAAGAGACTGAAGGTTCAACGAGAAGCTTGAAGCGAGACGTGTGTTTGAGTGATTCAATGGGAACTTGATAGGTAGGATCAAACATTGTCCCTTGAAGCTCTGGGTCAATAGCAGACTTGGTTGATGCAGTAGAGTCAGAGTCAGATGGACTGTCAACAGGGATAGGCGCTGGATGCTGTTCTGGTGAGCGCTCAGCAATAAGGGACGCTAGCGGAGCAGGCAACCCTTCAACGGGCGCTTCAGCAAGAGGTAACACTGGCAGTTCAGGTAACCTTTCAGTGGGCGCTTCAGCAGGCGCTGAGTCTATGCGGCTAAAATCCGTAAATTGGAAGTGCATGCTGGCAAAGGGCTCATCTGCATATGGGTATGTAGCACTCTGTAGAAGTTCATTCAAGTGTAGAGTAGGAAGGTAAGTACCTTGAATGAGGGTGCGAAGTGGACTATCCATGGCCCTAATGTACATTGGCCCAAGGATATCCAGTACATGATTTGGAAAGATTCTGGAAGACGCTCGGCAGATGGAGAATAGAGCATCTGAGCAATAATGTTGAGAGAATCCAATCAGTCTGTTCGTTGGAAGAACTTTGAGTTTCTGAGATTCAGGAACATAGTTATTGTAGTATTCTTCCAAGTAGGGGTAGACAGCTTGAGCAAGTGCTTGGTTTCTTTCCAGTAGAGATAAGACGAAGTCATAATGGCTATGAACTTCCTGTCTGATGGAGGGAAGGAGTGGATATCCGGTGAAGGAGTTTATCCGAGAGCCATTCCATGAGCGCAGATTTTCTGTGAAGACTCTGTCAAAATGAGAGAGAGGAGTCATGATCTTGATCATCAGTCGAAAGTTGTCGTCACAGTCACTTGAGGTGAAGTTCAAGCAAGACGGTGAAGAACTATCGCTGGAAGACGCTGTAGTATCGAAGCGTAGAGGAGTGTTTGCAAATCTGTGCAACGCTATGCGTAGGCATTGCTCAGTTTGTTAGCGAATAAGTGGCAGCCTCAAAACTGACCCAATTCTTCATTGACGTTTCTGTAGGCAATATTGAGCGAATTTCCGCTTCTTATCATATACACAGGCGCTGAAAAGATGAGGATCACTGACTAACTCTTCGAATTTGTATTTGTTGCAAACATACGCTTCAGCCCAATTTACTTCAGTCATGCAGTACTCAGTCCCTGCATTAAGGATAGCACGAAATCCTTGTTGGTGTATGTCTCTGATTGCCTCAAAACGATTTTTGTCTGGTTCATAATTGGCGTCCCAAACGTTATCAAAATAAGCATCAGCTTCTGTCTGAATCATATCAAGGATAGACGCTGGACGGTCTCCGGCATGTGCACCTTTATTCGTCCATAAACGGAGCGGATTAGCTGAAGATATATTTGCAGGACTGTTTACGAGAGTTGAGGAGTGAGAGTAGCCTTCTCTGTTTAAGAGCTTCTCGGTGGGATTGATGAGTTCATAATCACGGTCATAGACTCGTATGCTGAAATCTCTGAGAGCAAGACCAGTTGGTTTGCTGTGCCCGTACTCTCGATAATAGGCCAGATCAACATCTGCTCTTGGGGTCTTTCGTTCTTGAACCTGTCTCGGGGTCTCTGAGTTGAGCAAGGTGTCTCAGACAGTGAGATGAAACTTAATAAGTTTGACTATATCATTCTCCGCATTGATAAGACTGTCTTCATTATATCCGGCAGGAAAGAAGTCTTCTTCGGGCGCTGGGGGTAGATAGTCAACTGAGCGATCAATTGTCTTTAGAGGTTCCAGCTGAAAGAAGTGTCGGTGGATGACAATTTCTTCAACGTTGCTCGGATCGTCTGAGCGTGCCTCGGTTGTAGATGGGAGAGTGAGTAGGAGTGGAACCTCTGGAACATCAGGTTCATCAAGCTCTAAGCCTGCAGATTCTGTGGCGGCTGCATGAGCGATGGCGACAACATCTGTCATATCGACATCCAGATGGACATCACTGGGCACTTGAACAACGGCTAGAGGAAGAGCTGTATAACAGATATCCTCTATAAGGGGAGGATCTTCTGCATAAGTAGGTAAGAAAATGTTGTGGGAAGAAATAAACTTACGCTGAGAGCTAGTCTCAACAGCAATAGTGGCTTGAGCGCTTGGCTCAGTAGTCTCAGGCTCTGGAGGAGTAACATCGACTTGACGCTTACGGAATCCTCTGCGTTTCTTGAAGATACGCTTCACGTTCACCCCTTCAGCTGGTGGCGCTTGAGTGGGTGCAACAGTAGGTTCTTCGAAGTCTATGTTTTTAAGTACTTTTTCCAATTTTCTTCGGCTTACGAGAGTAATCTTGTCCTCTTCATCGTCATCCGTAGCTTCATCATCCTGTGGAGGAGATGGAATAGGTTGAGCCTTGGGCTTTCGGGTAGCCCTCTTTTTGGTAACAGCCGGGCGTTTCACGGCTTTCTTCGGAGTGGAACGCTTAGCTTCCTCTGGAGCTGGATGCTCAGCCTCCTCGTCTGACGCTTCACGTACAACTTGGCGCTCAGAGAGAGGTCTGGCCGCACCTTTGATCTTTGGTAGGTTAAAAAGATTCTGAATGATTCTTGGCCCATAAAATTTGTGTTTGGCCACAGTAAATCCAGCCGAAGATGTACATTCTGCTCTGAATAGCAGGTCACTAAGAACTAAACCGTAAGGTTTGTTTGAAGCATGCAGACAGTCTCTGAATCTGCTGAACACATAGACGCTCCAGTTGATGTTTATGTTGAGCAAGATGGCTGTCATCATTCGAAATTGCAATGGGTTAATTTTGTCAAAAGTCCCCACTCTGCATTCAATGTTTTTGCTGCAGAAATCAGCCAAGACACGATATCTTTTGACGATATCTTTCTTCTCGAAGTACTGTTTGTATGGAACATCGTCATACGCTCTAATTCGGAGCCAGACTTCTTCAATCTGTTCGTCAGTGATGGTGTCCAAAGTTGCTCCTTCGTTAGGTAAGGTGAAGTTCTGAGCGATAGTGTCGGCAGAAAGAGTGAAGAGCTTGGATTCTTTCTTGGAGATAGGGAATAGACAAGAGATGGAGGTCTCGTCTTCTGATAGTTTAGCATTTCTCCAGAAGTGATCGACTTCACCAGGAAAGATGTATGAATATCTGGTTAGGAACTTCTGGAGCCCAGCCTCGGCAACAGAGTCCATCATCTCCGATAGGTCAATTTGGTTATGTTCATATAAGAACTCCCAGTCCACGACGAGACCCTCAGTTACCTTGAATACCTTGTCAGTAGAAGTAGCAGGAGATTTCTTGGGTGCCATTTTTGATAAAGAGTGATTGAGAGATTTTTGCTTTTAGAGAGAGAGAGATTTTTGCAGAGAGTTTGAGTAGAAATGGGTTCTTTTCTGCACAAAATTAGTTTTTAGTAACATAGTTTGGAATTGTGTTTTCTCTCTTTGTTAGGATTTTGACATGTGGAAATCAATTAGATCTCAGCCTTTGAGCAAGATAACTGTGGACGTGAATTTTAAAAGGTAGGCACGGTTACATTTGGTAACTCCCACATATAATTTTTTTTTAAGTCCGAGTAGAGATTTGAAATAAGACGATTCAGAGTTTAAGTGTGATACACGCGCGTGTGAAATGTTGACACGTATACCATCACAAACTGTTTGAGAGCCATCATTTTGAAGAACTATGTAAGTACCCGCCAATTTTTGATTATTTGGAGCGTGTAGATATGATTTTGCTTTATTAGAAATTTGACGCTCGTCATACTTTATTATTTGTAAGGATGTTTTATATTGACGCTCGACAAATTTGAAATTCTTCCCAAATCCCCCATTTTATACAAAGATGTAATATTTGTCTTATTTTTCTAAGTATGCAAGGACACTATTTTCGATAAAGACAATATACTTTTGAGTTAATTTAGAATATTCAGCGTTAGATGTACTCGCCTAGAATACATGGTGAGTGTATTTACACGTGTACATAAGCTGAACCAGTTTTTTGAAAAATCAATGAGTACCCTTGGGTTTTCTTGAACAGAGATAAGGGATGTCAAGTCAGCATTAATTGCATTGATTGACTAATCCACCATTTTCTGTTTAGCTTCGGGTAAGGTATGCTCTAGTTGAAATATCTTTTACTAAGCGCTTGACTGGGAATAAGTTTAAGCGTTTAGTGTTTTGAAAATAGCACAGATGCTAAGAAAGATATGTGTGATAAGCGTCTGAATGATTTGAGTGTATAATGCTAAGTACTTATGACCAATGCAAGGAAAAACGTTTTTTGGTCATATTCACTTAAATAGAGTTATTTCTTTTAAGGGTCCCCCTATGTAGGTTCCCCCTAAAGTTGATAACTTATTGTCAATTATTTAATACATAAAATAAAATGGATTCCCCCTAAATTTTATGCCTAGAAAATAGGATGTTTCGAATGATTAAGCGTTTAGATCAATTATACCTAGTTCACTTCTTAAAGTGAGGAAACGTTGTTCGTTGAGCGCTTTGGTGAAGATATCTGCCAATTGTTTTTCTGTACCAATGAAGTGCATGGGGATATCTTTCTTTTGAACGTGGTCACGTAGAAAGTGATAGCGGATGTCAATGTGTTTGGTTCTAGAGTGAAGAACTGGATTTTGAGTCATCGCTAAGGCGCTTTGATTGTCATAATGGATAGGAGTTGGACTTAAGACTACTCCATAGTCTCTAAGTTGTTGCCTCATCCAAAGGATCTGTGCACAACAGCTTCCAGCGGCTACATACTCAGCTTCAGCGGTAGAAGTCGCTATGGATTGTTGCTTCTTACTATGCCATGAAATTAGTCTATCACCTAGAAATTGACATGTGCCACTAGTACTTTTTCTATCTATTTTGCATCCTGCAAAATCTGCATCTGAATAACCAATTAGTTCAAAAGAAGAATCCCTAGGATACCATAAGCCTACATTTTGTGTGTCTTTTAGGTACTTAAGGATCTTTTTGGCAGCAATTAGGTGTGATTCTCTAGGATCGGCTTGAAATCGTGCACACATGCATACCGAGAACATAATATCAGGTTTACTAGCTGTAAGATAAAGAAGTGATCCAATAATATCTCTATAGTTAGTGATATCAATTTTCTTTCCATTATCATCTTTATCTAGCTTAAGCGTTTGGCTCATTGGAATTTTGGAAGGTGATGCATTTTCCATACCAAATTTCTTGATCATATCTCTAGTATATTTAGTTTGGTTTATAATATGCCTTAGGGGATTGTTTAACTTGTAATCCTAGGAAGAAAGTTAATTCACCCCATCATCCATTTCAAATTGATCTTGCATCATTTTCGAAAATTTCTCACATAGACGCTTATGGTAGATCCAAATATAATATCATCAACATAAATTGACTAAGAGAATATCTTCATTATGGGTAATTTTGAATAACGTTGTGTCAACGCTGCCTTTGAAAAGCCTTTACCTATAAGGAAGATAGAAAGAGTGTCATACCATGCTCTGGTGCTTGTTTAAGACCATAACGTGCCTTGTCCAATTTGTAGACCATACTTTCCCATGGTTGTTGATGAATCCTGGTGGTTGCTCCACATATACTTCTTCTTGAAGTTTACCATTCAGAAATGCACTCTTTACATCCATTTGATATACTGTAAATTTGGTGAATGCTGCAAACGCTAGAAACATGCGAATAGCTTCAAGACGGGCGACAGGAGCGTAGGTCTCATCGAAGTCGATACCCTCTTCTTGACAGTATCCTTGTGCTACAAGTCTAGCTTGTTTCTAATCACAATGCCATTCTCATCCATTTTGTTTCTATAACCCATCATAGTACCAAAACTCCTGATGAGTTGGCCTTGGTACTAACGTCCATACCTCGTTTCTTCAAACTAATTTAGCTTTCTTGCATGACTTCAATCCAGCTTGGATCGGT